>JAESVK010046428.1:0-10083 GCA_017140935.1 Hamamelis virginiana
CTTGTTCCGCTGCGCATCCATGTCTGTGGTTTTCACAGAACCTTTCAAAATCTTCCCAATCTATGATATCAATCCCATTCTCTGACCCATCATCTATAGTAGACTCGGTAGAAGTCGAACTTGATCTGAAACATTGGGTAACCCATGGTTGCCTTGGATAAACAGTTCGGTAATGGATTTCTCCATTCATATCGGTGATCTTGGTCGTGAAGATTCTATTCTCAAAATACTTCTCAAGGATACTCTCGCTAGCTTTCTAAAAAAGGATGAGGTTTGGATCTTCAGGCTCAATTTGAACCATAGGAACGTCTTCCTTAAGTGAGTCAGGGTTATCACCCCAACCAGGAGGAATAATGGGTTCTTCAAAGGTGGGCTTCTCCATTTTAGGGTAAAGGACATAGAAGTCGAACTTTCCACTAGATTCCCCTAACAGGCCTACTTCGGGATCTCCGGCCTCATATCTTTTTCGCAACTCCCATTGACTAGTCCCAGTCTTGGAGAAAGCTTTATTGGTTCCAGCCTTAGGTCTAATGGGTTCAATCTTTGCCATCTTAGCTTCACAAGAATCTTCAGGGTAGAGAACGTAGAAACTAAACCTCCCATTTCTTTTTGTCAACAAATCCACACAAGGATATCTAGCTTCAAACCTTTCTTTGAGAGCCCACTGACTATTACTATTCTTAGATGACTGATCTACTTCACGAGGCTCGGAAAGCCCATTCAAACTAAATCCCAGGAATGCATCTTTCTCAAACTGTCTCCATGAACGATAAAGCCCCCTTGGGCTAGTGAAGGATTGAGGGATTTCAATCAGACCTTGATTGATGAACCTTTGTACAATATTCTGCAATGTATCACAGGATTCCGTGTCGTGGCTAGAAGTGGCATGGTATTGGCAGTGAAGCTTCTTGGATCTTGGCTTCTATGGGGTAATGAGCCCACGGGCCTGACAGTGATGAAACATTTTAATTATGGAGGTAAGGAATGAAGGGTGAGGGCGGATAGGCTCACAGTGGACAAGCCTCGAGCTTTTAATTTCTCGAAGACTTTTTCCAATGACATATAAAGCTCGGTGAATTTTTTGAATGGTTTATTTCCTAAGGAAAAAGGGTTGAGTAAATGAAGCAGGCTGAGATATGGCATTGACTTCGGTAGCCTTCCCATTAATGATAGGTCGGCGGTTCTTGTAGGGTTCATCGGTTCGGAAGGCTCCATCGGCTAGAGCGTCCTTCAATTGGGTACCAGCAGCGACCAGAGCTCAGAAATTTGGAAGATATTGGAAAAACATGTGCTTAGGATAAACTGGGAGCAAGTTCTTCACTATCATGTGGATTTGTTCTTCTTCCTCAGGGCGGTTAGCCATTTTAGAAGCCTTAGCTCTCCAGCGGGTGAGGAAAGCAGTGAAAGTTTCCCTTGATTCTTGTTTAGTAGTCTCCAAATCCCTCTTTGTGACATCAACCTCCGTGTTATACCTGTGGTGATTGCTAAACTTCAGTGCATACATCCTCTCATGTCTTCATTCTAGACTCATCCAGTGACAAAAACCATTTCAGAGCGGATCCAGCCAGTGTTTGGTGGAACATTTGGGCTAACAGATCATCGTCAACCCCTCGTGGGTGCATGGCCCTCACGTACATCTTTAGATGGGTTTTAGGATAACCCATTCCATCAAACTTCTCTAACTCGGGTATTCTGAAATGAGATAACGACGATATGTCTACCAGATCATCAGACTTCCTAATACCTCTCAAGGCTTTTTCCAGGGCTTCCACTTTACTACTCAACAATATGGGCTTAGTGGAAAAGAAGGCGGGGACTTTGGGCTTGAACTCTTTATCCAGATCAACAGGCTGAACAAATTATGTACCAGACCTAGTGGGCTCAGCAACTATCTTCCGTCTAAGGAAACGTTCTTCCTCATCAACATTTTCAGATAGAGGATTAGTACGGGCTCGCACCTTATCCTCCTCTTCTTTCTGATGAACTAACTCTTGGACCACTTTTAAGAGTACCTTGATTTTCTCATCAGTTGTCTTTCCATTAGATTCAGCAACAATAGGGGTACGATCTTCGTGACTAGACATTTCTGAATCGACAGGTAAACCCTTAAATAACCGACCACTAGAATCACGACGTCAAGCCAGAATGCTGGAAAAGAAAGGGAAAAGATTTGAATCAACTAAGAGCTTCCAGTGTGAAAAGGGATGAATAAGGACAATCTCACATGCTCACAAAAGTATAGGCCTAAAGCCTACACATCAATCTCACTCTCTCACATTCTATCTTATGAAAATGGGCCTAAGGCCCAAGTACGAATCTCATTCTCACAGATCATATCTCAATCTTATGAAAATAGGCCTAAGGCCTAAGTACGAATCTCATTCTCACAGCTCACATCTCAATCTTACCACAGGCTTATATCTTCTATCCAATTGACTGGGCCTAAAGCCCACATCTCAAACTTACAGCGGATCTAAACCTTCTATCCAAAGGACATGGGCCTAAAGCCCTCGCCTCACGTCTCACGTCTTCTCCTAAGACTCACAAATCAATACCACTATCTGGGCAGCGTAACACTACCACAGGCCTAAGCTCATGAATCTATAGGGTACTAGTCTTTATTAGGTACCTTGACCCTTTGAAGAGACATCCCTTAAGAGTTTAGGGTATTTCATAAAGGTCTAGTCCTACAGATCCAGGTCTTAATAGTTCTACACACTTCACAATCAAGGCTCAATACAAAACCAGTGGGGAAAAATTCGGCAGCATAACATTACAATAGTATGTGATCAGGCGATGTAGGGTATGTGTCATATGGAGACAGTCTATATGGACTAATGCAAAGGGTAGGCTGAGTGTCCCTTACTCGCTCGGTCCAATCGATATACCTAACCACATGTGACATCAGGAATGCCGCGTGGGTCTGACAGTACGTGATTGGTCCGTTTGATATACCCGAGGGTACTTGGCAAAAAGAGTGATGGCTTTCGCATACATGGAACCCAAGAATCAAAGAGACTGGGCCCAGGGCTAGGCTCATTGTTGGCTTTATCATACAACGTCCTAAACATGCAGAGTCAATGCGCACATAATGCAGAATTCAAAGTCAAACAGTCATGCAAATGCCAGTGATTGATTTTATTAATTAAGAAATTGAAAAGCCCAAAAGTAATTAATTGGAGTTTAGCCCTCGTCATCCCCAGCAGAGTCGCCAATCTGTGAACCAGCCACCTATCCCAAGGGATCGAGAGGCCTTCGTTCACTTTGAGTCATCGTGGATTTTGGATTATTCATTATCCGTCTCGATTTATCCTTCTCTATTATACTTCTCTATTATCCACGTTTATCCTTCTCTATTTTCCACTCAAGATTAGGTTTTTGAAAAAGGATAAGAGTTTGTAAAAAACTAGGAGTTGCCACCTTATTTTTAGGGAACAAGGAAACCACAAAAAGAATTTTATTTTTAATAAAACACTGACTCCATATTTTTAGGAAAAGCAAGTCTTTGAACCAAAGTTGGATTCGGGGGCTAGGTTACGAAGTGGGAATGTTCCAAGGAACCCCTTGTAGGCACCCACCTCGCCCTAATTAAAGGTCTCTTAATTAAGTTTGGGCTTTATCAAAATCTTATCACAACAATGCTATTTATCTAGTCAACCACAAAATATGAATAATAATATATAATAATAATAATAGCTAGTACAAAAGTATACACAATTCTAAAGACCTTAGGAGACTTATAGTAAACCTAAGATTGGACTTGCGCCCTATTGACTGCCTATGTACCTTACCGATTTCTTGATAAAGATCAAAGTCCACATAGTTCGATTACCTAGGACTCTCCTATTGTAATGAACCACATAATCGAAAGAATTCCATCTTATCTAAGACTCTGACTTCGAGAGTTTGATTTTGATCAAAACACCTTTTTTATGAATGATGGAATTTCATTCCATTTTAAATACTTTCAAATGACTTTTAGAATCCTTCTCGAAGTAGACTCCTAAGTAAGATATAAATATTTTTTTTATTGTAATTCTTATAACAAAGAAAAGTCCTAAATGGGGTCAAGTAACCCCCCTAATCCTAGAGTCTCTAACTAGTCATAGGTTAATCTAAATACCTAATATACTAACATTATGCATGCTGGAATTTCTGGAAAATACATAAAAAAATGCACTAAAGAATGCAAACAATGCATGAGGAATGTCCTAAATGCAATCTAAGTCATCTATGTGAACCTAGGCATGTTTCTATGTTAGTTTGATCCTAAAAAATGATTTTTAATCCACTTTTAAGGTTACTTTAAACCTTGGACAGATTTATAGGTAACCAAAAAATGGATTTAAAACCCAAAAATAAAATAAATAAAAGAGGTGTAAATGTCCTAATATGCAACCTAATATGATATATCAAAATAATCATGCATCATGTTTGAAAAAAAACAAATTTAAACATAAGGGAAGGGACTTACCTTAGTTTGTTCCCTCGAACACATTTCATATGATGTTTCAAACATTAAACATAAATATAAATGATACAAACAAACCTAAACATGTTCCTATTGACCTATACTAACTTAACATAATCAAAACAAACTAACTATACTTAAATAAAAACCATAATGCAGAAAATCTACACACTAACCTATATGCAACTAATCCTAACCTTTGAGCACCCAACTTAGGTGCCCATCCCTTACATGGCATAGAAGAAGAATAAAGAAGAAGAATAAGAAGAAGAAGAAGAATGCAAAAACTTAAAACAATCTTTACAACTCTACTAACCTTTTTTGCTTCCTTCCCCCTTGCTCCAAGCATTTTCTTCAAACTCCAAGGACTCCATGGACTTCAAAGATGCAACTAAAGTTGCTTAAGGGGTTGGTGTAATGCCTTGAGTCTTTACTCTACCAATTTGGCTCTTTAAATGCCTTATGTTTTGTGTTAAAACTGATTTCAGGGCTCTCTATTTATAGGGAAGCCTGAAATTGATCAACGACCGAGTTTAAATCTCTTAGGAATGATCCAAGGGCTCTAAAACAGCATTCCAAGGTCATCAAACTCATCCCAAAGTCCCCATGGCCGAGCTAGACACATGGCAAGGCTTGGAAGAGTCCCGAGCAGGAGAAAGACTGAAATTTAGCAGCTGTAGGCATGAAACAAGGATGACCATCCTCCTTGGGATGGTTGGCCGTCCCTCTAGGATGGTTGGCCGTCCTTTAGTGGATGTTCATTGAGCTTTGAGCCCAATTTTGTCCTATGTGGGCCTATCTCAGCCCGTTTCGACCCGGTTTCGGACTTTTTGGCTTTTCGGACCTGTTTTAAGTCCAAATTTGATGATTCAAGCACCGAAACGATCGTGATTTGATTCTACATGTTTTAAGAAGTGTTTGAAGTGAAAATACATTGACTAAAGTCAAATTTTTAGGGAAAAGTTAATCGATTAGCTGTTTAGGGCCTGCCGGGCCCAAATTAGGGTTTTGAAATATGCTAACCAATCGCTCTTGAAATCATTTATTTTTCTTGAAACAAGTTTTAAAATGTTTTAAGAAAGTGTTTTGAAGCCTTTGAAGGCTTTGGTGTGATAAAAAGATCGAATCCCGGTCGATTCCGGTCGAAACCCTAATCTGAGCTTGAAAGGGCCTTTTGAGCCTCAAAAGCGAAACATGAGCCAGAAGGCTCAACAGACCTTGCCACCGATCAACTTAGCTACTAAACACACCTTAAATATCTATGCTAAAGCCTCGAGACCATTCGAGGCAAGATCGACAGTTATTCAGAGCTTTTGTGATTCAAAGGACAATACTGCCCTTCAAGTCACAAAAGGCCTTATTTTCTATCAAGCTAGGCTCAGAATGCCATGAAATTTTACAGGGATGTTCCTAGACTCTCTAGAAACTAAATACAAAAAGAACTGACTCATTCTGACCTAAAAACCTACATGCGATAATGACCTCTATCTAACAACTCACAAGGGTAAAACTGGCAACTTAGGGTTTTAACACCCTATTTCACCTCTAATCACAGACAACCATTAATGACCATACTCATGGTAAAAAATGGATGTCTACATCATGATATGCTTCTAGGTGTCACTCATGACTAGTAGAAGCCCGAAGAATGTATATTGATATCTATTCTTCATAAGGGAAATTAGAAAAAGTTTCTAAACGAACCCAAGTAGAAAGAGTTCTACTTAGGGACATGTTTAATGTCCAATACCTACTACTGAATACATGTGAACCCAAAAGGTCACACACCCATAAGCATATGTGTATGTTAGTTAAAAGAAAGAAAAGGAAAATCAAATTTAAAGTAAATTTGGAGCTACTTGTATTAAAAGTTAATACATGGGGCAATTATGTAATTATGATATAATTATATTTAACTATTATGGTTAGGGAACCCTAGGGCCGGCCACCACCATGTGCTCTATTTATTTAGAGCATGCTAGCATGCTAGGACATGCAATATTGAAAGGGAAACCCCTAAGTCCGGCCACACTAGTCTCCTTCCTCTCTCTCTTTCCTTGATTCATTCTTCTAGGGTTTTGAAGATTGAAAGCTTGAGGGTTGATACATACTTGCTTGGTGTGGATAATCTTGGAGGCCATTTACATGCGTGGCTCAAATCATTTTGCGACTTAAGGGCTATCAAAGTAAGTTCTTGAACTATCATTATAGTTAGGATCAATTGGGATGCATTAAAAGCATGTTTGATCATGGCTTATTGGAAATCAATGGTTCAAAATTTTTAAAACTTCCGCTGCGTTCCATGGTGATTTCCTTTCAAGTTTTACATCCCATTTTGTTACATAAAGCACATTAAGTTATACACTTTGATACATGTTAGTTGTATGAAATAGGGAATAAAAAATACCTTTAAAGCTCCATTAGAAGGTGGGAAGTTTGCTTCAAGGCTAACGAAATCGAAGGAATCAAGCTAGGAAGCTTTTGGAAGCATTTTTTTTTAATAGAATTTTGACATTTTGCAGTTCTATTATCAATTTTGTTGTCCCAACTAGAGACACTAGAGAAGGGGTGAAGAGTGTCAAAAGCAAACTTATTCAAATAATGCGGAATTTTAAAAACTAAGAAACGTCAAAAGCAATTTATATAATATCAAACAAATAAGGAATTATAAATTGCAAGAGAGTAGGGATAGAAAAAATCAAACACAGAGATTTTAACGCGGTTTGGCACCCAGTCTACTGTGAACCACCAGACCCGGCTCACTTGTTTGTGTTGTTTGGGTTTGGAATTGGATTCACTATCGTTGTGGATGTAGATAACTCATTATCCTTCTTTATTTATCCTTCTCTATTATCCACTCAAGATCATCCAATCCCGATCATCCTTCTCTATTGTGGGAGGCCACTTAGATTGGGTTTTGAAAAAGGAAAGGAGTTTGATAAAAACTGGGAGTCGCCACCTTATTTTTAAGGAATAAGGAAACCATAAAAAAGAATTTTATTTTCAATAAAACAGTGACTCCATATTTTAAGGAAAGACAAATCTTCAACCAAAATTTGGATTCGGGGGCTAGGTTATGAGATAGGAAGGTTCCAGGATGCATCCTGTAGGCACCCATCTCACTCTATTAAAGGTCTCCTAATTAATTTTGGGCTTTATCAAAATCTTATCACAACAATTCCAATTATCTAATCAACCACAGAAAGTATGAATAATAATACTAATACTAATACTAACACTAATAGATAATACAAAAATAAACACAATCCTAAAGACCTTAGGAGACTCGTAGTCTACCTAAGATTGGACTTGCGCCCTATTGGCTGCCTACGTACTTTACCGGTCTCATGATAGAGATCAAAGTCCATCGTAGTTCGATCACCTAGGATTCTCCTATTGTAATGAACTATATAGTGTAGACATCCATTTTTGACCTTGAGTATGGTCATTAAAGGTTGCCTGTGATTTGAGGTGAAATAGGGTGTTAAAACCCTAAATTGCGAGTTTTACCCTTGTGAGCAGTTAATTAGAGGTCATTATCGCATGTAGGTTTTTAGGTCAGATTGAGTCGGTTCCTTTTGAATTTAGTTTTTAGAGAGTCTAGGAATGTCCCTGTTAAATTTCATGGTATTCTGAGTCAGGCTTGATAGAAAATAAGGCATTTTGTGACTTGAAGGGCAGCACTGTCTTTTGGATCACAAAAGCTCTGAATGACTGTCGATCTTATCCCGGATAGTCTCGAGGCTTTGGCATGGATATTTAGGGTGTGTTTGGTAGCTAAGTTGATTAGTGGCAAGGTTCATAGAGCCTCTGGGCTCATGTTTGGCTCTTAAGGCCCAAAGGGCCCTTTTAAGCTTAGATTAGGGTTTCGACTGGGAATGATCGGGATTCGATCTTTTTATCAATTGGAGGCCTTCAAAAGCTTTAAAACACTTTATTAAATATTTTTAAAACTTTTTTCGAGAAGAAGAAAAGATTTTGAGAACAATCAGTTAGCAGATTTCAAAACCCTAATTTAAGCCCGGTAAGCCCTAAACAGCTAATCGGTCGAATTTTTTCTAAAACTTTGACTTTGGTCAATGAATTTTCACTTAAAACACTTCTCAAAAAATGTAGAATTGAATCACGATCATTTTGGCGCTTGAATCGTCGAATTTGGACATGAAACAAGCTCGAAAAGCCGAAAAAAGCCGAAACCGGGTCAAAACGGACTGAGATAGGCCCACATATGGCAAATTAGGCTTGGGGGCTCGATGACCATCCCCCTAGGGATGGCCAACCATCCATGAGGGATGGCCAACCGTCCCCTAGTGGATGGTCACCCGAGCCCTTTGCCTAAAGTTGCTATTTTTCAGTGTTTTACCTGCCTGGGACTTTTCCAAGTGTCTAGCTCGGCCTTGGGGACTCTGGCACGAATTTGGAGACCTTAGAAGACTCAATTGAGACCCTTGGATCATTCCTAAGAGTTTTAATGTGATCCATTGATCAATTTGAAGCTTCTCTATAAATATAAGGCCCTGAAATCAGTTTTAGAAGAGCAGACTTTGCATTAGAGAGCCATCTTGAAGAGTAGAGACTTGAGGCACTACACCAGCCCCCTAGCAACCTCAGCCACATCTTTTGAAGTCCTTGGAGATTGAAGAAGAAGCTAGGAGCAAAGAAGAAGAAGGAAAAGAAGTAAGTTTGATCCATTATTGTGTTTACTTTAATGAGTTACAAAAGCATAAGTTAAAAATCTGCATATTTCTTCTTCTTCTTCTTTTTCTTATCTTTCATTCTTCTTCCATGTTTATACCATGTAAGGAATGCATGTTTAGAAATAATAGAAGTAGTGTTGGTTGGGTCTTGCATATAGTAATTAAGTCTTACATGGGTAGTTTCTGTTTTAGGATTTATTTTAAGTCTAGAAAGTGAAAGTGTTCTTGCGTGATGAATATGACTTTATTCTTAGTTTAAAAGCATAATGATTGTTATATGAGTGTTGTGAACATGTTTAGGATTTATTTCATGTCTAGAATGCATGATAGGAATTAGTTTGTTCATATGATTTTCTGTTTTCACATAGGAATGCATGTTAAGATGGAAGCTTGAATATTCTTTCATATGAGTCTATGAGTTGTATATATTCATGTTTTGGTTTATTTATTCTATTTCTCTTCTCTACATCAATATTTGGAATATGGAATAATATGAGTTGTGTTCGACGGAGCGTGCAAAAGTGAGATTCTGCCCTTGTGCTTATTTAGCCATTTGGAGCATGAATAAAGTGTTATTTTTGAGCACATTGCATGGGATAATTTAGGACATCATGTTAGTATGAATTGTAGGTCATTTACACATCTTTTTCTTTATTTTTTCTTGGGTTTTAATTCATTTTAGAATCACTTTCAAATCTGTCCAAAAATTGGAAGTGGCTTTAATGTGAGTTAAAAGTCATTTTTAAGGTCAAATCTAACTTAGAAATATGCCTAAGTTCACATAGATAATTTAGTTTGCATTTAGGACATTTTTCATGCATTTTTTGCATTGTTTATTGAATTTTTCATATATTTTCTAGAAATTCCGGCATGCATTATGTTAGTATTTTAGGTGTTTAGACTAACTTAGGATTA
>JAESVK010046472.1:0-10187 GCA_017140935.1 Hamamelis virginiana
AACACTAATGTAAATACAAGTGAGATAAACAGTACATTAACAGTGTGATCACATGTTTAATCCACTAATTTGATGGCCCGATCGCCCGATAAATTAGTGAATAAGTGAGATCACATATTTAATCCACTAATTCTATGGCCCGATCGCCCGATAAATTAATGAACAAGTGAGATCACATGTTTAATCCACTAATTCGATGGTCCGGTCGCCCGATAAATTAGTGAAAAAATGAGATCACATGTTTAATCCACTAATTTGATGGCCCGATTGCCCGATAAATTAGTGAACAAGTGAGATCACATGTTTAATCCACTAATTCGAGGGCCCGATCGCCCGATAAATTAGTGAACAAATGTGATCACATGTTTAATTCAATAATTCAATGGCCTGATCGCCCGATAAATTAATAAACAAGTGAGATCACATGTTTAATCCACTAATTCGATGGTCCGATCACTCGATAAATTAGTTAACAAATGAGATCACATGTTTAATCCACTAATTCGATGGCCCGATCGCACGATAAATTAATAAACAAGTGATATCACATGTTTAATCTACTAATTCGATGGCCCGATCGCCCGATAAATTAATAAAAAAGTGAGATCACATGTTTAATCCACTAATTCTTTGGTCCGATCGCCTGATATGCCCCGATTGCCCGATAAATTAGTGAACAAAGAGAGATCACATGTTTAATCCACTAATTCGATGGCCCAATAAATTAGTGAACAAGTGTGATCACATGTTTAATCAACTAATTCGATGGCCCGATCTTCCGATAAATTAGTGAACAAGTGTAATCATATGTTTAATCCACTAATTCGATGCCCCGATCGCCCGATAAATTAGTGAACAAGTGTGATCATATGTTTAATCCACTAATTTGATGCCCCGATTGCCCGATAAATCAGTGAACAAGTGTGATCACATGTTTAATCCACTAATTCAATGGCCCTATCGCCCGATAAATTAGTGAACAAGTGTAATCACATGTTTAATCCACTAATTCGATACCCCGATCGCCCGATAAATTAGTGAACAAATGATATCACATGTTTAATCCACTAATTCGATGACATGATCGCCCGATAAATTAGTGAACAAGTGAGATCACATGTTTAATCCACTAATTCGATGCCTCGATCGCCCGATAAATTAATAAACAAGTGAGATCACATGTTTAATCTACTAATTCGATGGTCCGATCGCCCGATAAATTAGTGAACAAATGAGATCACATGTTTAATCCACTAATTCGATGGCCCAATCGCCCAATAAATTAGTGAACAAGTGAGATCACATGGTTCATCCACTGTTTCGATGGCCCGATGGCCCGATTAATTAGTGAACAAGTGAGATCACATGGTTAGTCACATCATATCAGATTACTGACACATGTCCCCGTATGTATTTTTTTTAAAATTCATAAAACCACTTAATTTTTTCCACCTATTTTAAAAATTTTACATTATAAGGTCACATTTTCTTACACGTGTCCAATAATTTGAAATTTAATACAATCAAATAATACAAAATAATATATTTCTGCCACGTGTCAAACACATTAAATTTTTTAATAAAAAATTATAATATTAATGACACATGTGATTACACAATTTAACATTATTTGTGAAATATTGTATTCTTTCTTTATATTAGTGAACAAACAAACAACATATTTGATATTTCTCTCAACTTCTCTACATTAAAATGTTTAAGTTGCCCTTCACTTGATTCTTACATTAGCTTTAATATAATTTTTGAAAAAAATTCTTTTTTCAATATTAATCACCTACTTGCACAATTAAACTACAATATTATTGTTTGTATGATTAATCGCCGGAAATATAGGGTCCGGCAATGGACTCTTGTGGGAGGTCGCCGGAGATGGATGGTTGCCGGAGATGCAGTCTTGTGGGAGGTCGCCCGAGATGGAGGGTGATCGCTTCAGATGACAAGGGAGATTATTCATTGTCAGTGATCAAGATTAATAATTTATAAAACCGCGTGACTGATAATCTCAATTCGATTGTGATTAGTGAGCACAGGTGTCGAACCACTGGGAAATGCAGGTTTATACTAAAAGACTCTTTAGAATTAATTCAAGTGGAAAGAATATTGTCAATTAAATTGGTTGGTGGAAAATGCTCCGATTGGGTCGAAGCGAAAACGCAGTAATTTAATAAAGCTTAGTTAAAAATGCAATTAAGTTGGTGGAATGAGCGGAACTTGGGTGAGAAGCCCATTGAATATCAATTATACAATTTATGTTTATAAAATCCTCACTATAGTAATTATGTATGGTGGTTCTTCCAACTACAAGAAGGAAGTCCCAAAAAGATTATGAATACATGACCGGCAAGTTTATCCTGGAAAAGAATGGAATATCGCTATCCACCTTAAATGAGGAATAAAGCATGCTGGTTTGTATTCATACCAATAAGAACCATTGCATAATTATATAATTGCAATCACAGATGTACAATTATATGATATTATATTTAGCGATAGTGTGCGGTAAAACCTTCACAACTATGCAATCACATAATACAAATAGAGGGATGTTTATAAAATAGGATTGTATAATGAATCCAACTTCATCCTCACCCAAGCTTGGAGTATTAGCTACACATCAATGGAGGAGAATATCCTTTATCCATGACAAGCTTTAAGGGTTCACGGGATGGAAAAAGAAAATAAAAGCAGTAATTAAATGACTGAAGAAATAAGGAAAATGGTAGAAATAAATAAAGAAAAGTGACTGAAGTAAATAAAGAAAAGACTTAAGTAAATAAAGAAAAAGACAGAAAAAGTAAAGAACAGTTCTCCAGTGAGAACTGAGAATGCATAAAAGGGAAAATAACAGAAACGTAAAGTGCTGAAAATAAAGACTGAATATTAAAGAACAATCCTCAAGTGAGAATTGAGCCAGGCATTGAAAGAAAAATTGCAGAATTGGAAATTGCTGAAAACTTAAACTGCCGAATAAAATGCGAAAATAAACTGTAACTTGAATTAAAATAGCAGAGTAATGATTCAGAGCATAAGTCATGAACCCTCCAAACGTCGTCGTTACACTTCTATTTATAGAAGGAAAAGGTAAAAGACCAAAAAGGCCCTCAAAATATCTAAAAATATCCTAGAAGCCCGCAGCCGCCTATGGCTATCGATAGCGAAGGTTCGCTATCGATAGAGGCACTATCGATAGCGAATCTTGGCTATCGATAGTCAAGGTCAAATGTTGACTTTTCATTCAGAGTATCATCGTCTGCTCTTGGTACTTCCCCCGGCTGCTGTGGATCCCTTTGAATGTTCTTTTACTTTGAGATGATCTTCACGGCTTCATCGGTGACGACTTTAATTTATATAATCTGCACAGATTTCTTGAAACAGAGTTTTAAACCCAATTGTACAGATATTTATAAAAAACGTTATTTATTAAACAATTATATATATAAGAGAACATAGTAATACCATAGTTGAATGGTATGATTGTGGTACAATCACACTCCCCAACTTAGGTTTTGCTAGTCTCTTAGCAAAAAGCTAAATCTTTAAAACTAGAATTTGAAAAGCCACTTTCGCAGGGAAACGCGATTGCATTTAGCGTATGCAACAAGCCTTTTAAACCACTAAGTTACCCTTCATGGACGAGTGAAGTCTCGTGAGAGTTTGCAGAAATGATACTCACAAACATGAATAAATAAAAGAATTGTTTGAGAAAGAATGTTAACAATATACTATGTACACAGTAGAAGTTTCATCGCAGATATATCGCTATTCATAATTGAACATTTATAATACAAGAAATGCTATCTTTAACAGGAAATTAGCAAGTATTCAATATGTAGTGAGGATGAACTTTGATAAAATCAAAATACTGTAATAAGAGTACGAGAATTAACCCATAATTAGTTTCAACTTCAAAATCCTCACTGATGGTCTCTCGCAAAAGATGTTCACTCTGAAAAGGTTAGTAACCCAGAGTTCCCAAATGGAAATATACAAGTATAAAACTTATATATTAAGCTCTAATTTAACGACCAAAGAGAGATGAAATAACAAAGTTATATATGCAGAGATGCAATTCATACATAAATAAAACTTAAATAAACAAGTAATCACAAGAGAATAATGCACAATATTTTTAAAATCAAAAAGGTCTTTATAGGCTTGTAATATTTTTGGTTGTAACAGAAAGAGTTGAAGACTGCAAAATTAGGATGGTTGTAATTTGTTCAGGTTACTACCCTAACCATCCTAAATACCTAAACTAACCCTGACAACAACTTTAAAAAGTTTTAACCAAAAAGAAACAAAGAATTTTTCAAAAAGAAACTACTGTCCAAGCTCAAAACTGAGCATCATCTCATCACTGCTCATCCCCAGGCGGGATGTCAAATCTTGGATCAGGCTGTGGCTCATAGAATAGCGCGCGGTCGGCCTCAGAAATCGGCTCGCCGTCCATACGACGCCACATAACCCGAAGCTGCGCCGAGTGCCTCTCCATCATAGCAGCTTGTCGGTCGAGCTGAGCGGTCTGTCTGTCAAGCTGAGCTGACTGCCTCTGCTGGATGTGCATCATAGATCGTAGTCCCTCCAGGACCTGATGAAACAAACCCTGGGAGCTGGCAGATGGCATGTCTGGCATAGGAGGAGCAGCTGGAGTCGGAGCTGGAGCTGGAGTAGGAGCAGGCTCTGATGGACCGGCGGTCTCAGCACGTGGCCTCTTCGGCCGAGCTGCTATACTCTGAGCTAATGTAGTAGGGGTAATAGGACCCTCGCCCCAGCGCATTGGCTCATCAGAGACAACACCCGCACCCAATGCAAACGCTGTAATCATCTGGGGGTACGGCATGTTGCTCCGTGGCTGTGTGACAATGAATGTGCGAATCTCGCTGAAGATCAACGCTGCGATGTCAATGGGGTGGTCGCTCAAGAACTCCAGCAGCAGCCTAACAGACTCAACCGGTATCTGAGAATCCGTGCCTCTCGCCCGCAGGTTGCAGTAAAGCAGCTTATTCATAGCTGCGTATGATGGATGCATGTTCCCGGTCGTGAAGTACATACCGTCGAATAAATCCCGGTCCACGCATACTGCATCAGCACATTGACTCTCTGTCAGCTCTAAGTAGGTGGTCTCTGCCTCTGTAGATGATGGACGCTCGCACCCCAAATAGGTAGCGATGTCGTCCGGAGTAAACTGAATCAACCGGCCTCCAACCTCGGCCTGCAGGGTCTGAGTCTGGTCCTCGGCCATATGGGCTGTCGTATAGAACTGACGTACGACGCTGGCCATATATCCTCCACCCTTCCTCAGCCAGGTGCTGAGGTGTCTGTCCTGGAGGGTCTCTACCAGTAAGCCCTCGTATCTGAAGGCCTTCGGATCCACATATCTCTCGACGTTGAAGTTCCTCGCCGATAGGATCACTGGCCATGGTCTCGCAGCTCGCCGAGTCGGTACTCTCCTCGACCCGGTCTCAGTCTCGGCGTAGCTCTCGAACTCGCGAGGCATGCGCGGCTCGCCGGTCTCGCCGATATCTGGCTGCTCAAATATGTACTCCTCCTCCACAAACTGTGAACCAGATGGAGGAGCACTATCTCGTGGCTGCTGGGCAGACGACTGACCTCTGGCAGATGGTCTCTGTACTGGTACTGGCTGCCACTCAGACTCTGAACTATCAGAAGAATCTGGCTGCGTGCGCTGGGCCTTGCCCCGCCCAGAATCTGAAGACCCCCTCGGTCTCGGCTGTGCCGGCTCCTGAAAGGCTACGCCCTTCCTGCCGGTGGTCTTTTGGCGTACCATAACTCTGTACAATTTTTTTACAACCATACGGCAGCAGATAGGAACATAGTCAGCAGTAGAATATTTTCAGAGATACTCGTATATATTTTTTCAATAATAATCAACACACAACACAGCCAGTTATTTAACCACATGATAATTTTTAAATCCCCTTTCAAACTTCAGGACTAGCCTATCATCCAGGCTATTTTTAATAACTCTTTTAATCGCATACACCGATGCATGGCCATGCATAGCCTAACGTCAAGGCTTAACCACAACTCCACAACTCTACATCCCAATGCAGTGTAACAAGAGTACGAGGACAAGTTTCATTATTCTTTAAACTCAAAACCCAACACACTATTCTAACTTTTTACATGCAAATCTTACGTAACCAATAGCATGCTATAACATATGAAACAAAACTAAGCCATTTTAAGAAAAATTCAAGAATTTAGAATATGAACGGGTACTCACGAAGTGTGGAAGATGAAAACTCGCCGGATGGCCTACCCTCGCTGGAATGCAAGGTGATAAATGACGTCCAAATGTAATGAAGTAAAAATAATTTCTGATCGGTCAGAAACGTGCAAGATGGTGCGAGGATCGCAACGGAATCACTCTTCAGTGAAAAGGACGCCTGAGATGGTCGGTACGAGAGGTGGAAGGTGAAGAGGTGTGATGGTTATGGAGCTTTTCAGGCGGAAAAAGGTGGAAATGAACGGTTTTTCGCGCGGGGAAAGCTCTTTACAGGAGATGCTTCGCGATCTCTATCGATAGCGGCATCTCGCTATCGATAGAGAATGCCCTCTGACCGCGAAAATGTTTTATTATTTTTTTTTGAATTTCGATGCTGGCTATCGATAGTGATATGCGGCTATCGATAGAGATGGTCAACTTTTGACTTTTTCAAGAAATGGCTTATTTTGACAAAATTTTCATAATGACTTACTCTTTACACTAACTAAATGTATAAAATACACATCGTTACCCATGGCTTGCTAAGTTATCGAAAAAATTGGCAACTTTTCAGCTCAAAATTGGGTACTACGGGGGTCCTAAATTCTAACAAAAATTAACACGGCACAAGACTCGAAGAAAATGGCCTAAAATCATTTTTCAAAAATGTGCACAATATTCTCAATTGATTAACAAGATATTTGCATTCTAACATACGCATGAATTGAACCTTTTTGCAAGATATAACAAGAAAGCATTAGCCAAAGACTATTCTGAAATGATGAATATTTAAGTCCCAAGAAATGATCGAATGGTTCAAAATTTGCTTTAATTGTCACAAGTCTCCACTTTATAACAGGTTTTTATCAAATATTCAAATTGCCAAGTATGAAGATTTAAACCAAGTTCGTGCATGTGTAAGATTGAATACAAGCTAATCACAGTAAAGTTACAATTAATGTATTGAAAATAGACAAATAGAAATGATATAAATGAAAGAATAAACTCACATTGTAACACATGTTTATTTATCAAATTATATCCAAATAATCTTTATATAAATCACACTGGGTTAACATGTACACAAGAATGATAAATAATAATAATGAATTATTATGTATATACAAATTAAATGAACCAATAAATAAATTAATCATATACAAATGCATATACACATTAAAAGAATATACAAACTCTCCCCAACTAGAAGTAAACATTGTCCTCAATGTTTGACAGTATGTTACTACTAGACATATGGATATTAACAAGGGTAATGGGTGGGTGGGACTAAGTTTAACGTCTTTAGCTAGACGTGAAATTCCTCATTAGTCAAACTGGTAGGTTGGGTCTTCCAAACTGACAGACTCAATTACCAAACCATCCTGAATGCCCTCACTATCGGTAATACCCTCGATAAAAGGCTTAAGCCTTTGTCCATTCACAAAGAAGGACACACCAGTACGAGGATTTTGAATTTCAACAGCACCGTGAGGAGTAACCTTAGTTACTACAAAAGGTCCATCCCAACGAGATCGAAGCTTACCAGGAAATAGCCTTAATTTAGAGTTAAACAGCCACACCTTCTGATTTGGTTCAAAAGATTTCCTATTGATGTGTCTGTCATGAAACTCTTTCATTTTGGCTTTAGCAATTTTGGAATTCTCGTAGGCCTCATTCCTAATCTCTTCGAGCTCATTTAACTGAAGCTTGCGGTGAGAACCCGCTTCCTTCATTTCAAAATTAAATTTCCTAATGGCCCAAAGTGCTTTATACTCTAACTCGACGGGGAGATGACACGGTTTGCCATAGACTAAACGGTACGGAGACATACCAATAGGGGTTTTAAAAGCAGTCCTATAGGCCCACAATGCGTCAGTTAAACGCAATGACCAATCCTTTCGATCAGGCCTGACAGTTTTTTCTAAGATATGCTTAATTTCCCTATTCAAAACCTCCACTTGCCCGCTAGTCTGAGGATGGTATGGGGTTGCAACCTTGTGAGTGATAGAATATTTAGCTACGAGAGTTGCAAAGGGTCGATTATTAAAATGTGACCCTCCATCACTGATGATGGCCCTTGGAAACCCAAACCTAGAGAAAATGTTCTCTTGGAGGAAATTCAATACCACCTTGTGGTCATTGGTCCTAGTGGCTATGGCTTCTACCCATTTGGACACATAATCTACAGCCACTAAGATGTATTCAAACCCATGCGAAATAGGAAAAGGTCCCATGAAGTCAATGCCCCAAACATCGAAAATTTCGATGATCAAAATAGGGTTAAGAGGCATCATATCCCTTCTAGACATAGAACCCATTCTTTGGCATTTTTGGCAGGACTTACAGAAGTCCAATGCATCTTTGAATAGTGTGGGCCAGAAAAACCCACACTGCAAAACTTTAGCGGCAGTCTTTTTCCCGCTAAAGTGTCCTCCACATGCTAGAGTGTGGCAGAACTTCAAAACGTCTTGCATTTCACCCTCAGGAATACACCTACGTATAACCTGGTCAGCACAGTACTTAAACAGGAGAGGATCTTTCCAACAATAAAATTTTATTTGCGAAAAGAACCGATCGTTTTCCTGTTTTGACCAAAGAGATGGTACAAGGCCTGTGGCATGATAATTCACTATATGAACATACCAGGGTAAGGTAGAATGAGTGACGGCAAAAAGTTGCTCATCAGGGAAAGAATCCCTCATAGGCGTGGGGTCACTCTCTTCTTCAACTACTATCATTGAGAGGTGGTCAGCAACAACATTCTCAGACCCTTTCTTATCCCTAATCTCAAAGTCAAATTCTTGTAATAAGAGAATCCACCTAATCAGCTTAGGCTTCGTCTCTTTTTTAGAGAGCAGGTACCGCAAGGCGGCATGATCTGAGTACACAATGGTCTTCGATCCCCACAGATAGGATCGGAATTTATCTAAAGCAAAAACTACTGCAAGCATTTCTCTCTCAGTCATAGTGTAATTTAACTGAGCTTCATTCAAGGTTTTGCTTGCGTAGTATATAACATAAGGGGCCTTATATACCCTCTGACCCAACACTGCCCCCACAGCATAATCAGAGGCATCACACATTAGCTCGAAAGGAAGTGACCAATCGGGAGCTCGCATAATAGGTGCCGAGATCAACATTAAACGCAACTTATTGAAGGACTCAATACAGGCTTTATCAAAGTTAAACTCTACATCTTTAGCAAGCAGATTACACATTGGTTTTGCTATTTTACTAAAGTCTTTAATGAAACGCCTGTAAAATCCTGCATGTCCAAGGAAGGACCGGATTTGCCTAACAGTAGTAGGAGGAGGTAGTTTCGCAATTAAATCAACCTTAGCTTTGTCAACCTCTATCCCCCTACTAGATACGATATGCCCAAGCACAATGCCCTCATGAACCATGAAATGGCTCTTCTCCCAACTAAGAACAAGATTTGTCTCACAACATCTCTTAAGCACTTTCGAGAGATTAGAGAGGCATTCATCAAAAGAAAGACCGAAAACAGAAAAGTCATCCATAAACACTTCCAAATAGTCTCCTATCATATCAGAAAAGATAGAAGTCATACATCTTTGGAACGTGCTCGGGGCATTGCATAGGCCAAAAGACATACGCCTAAATGCAAATGTCCCGAATGGACAGGTAAATGTTGTTTTCTCCTGATCCTCGGGGTAAACCGCTATTTGGTTATATCCTGAATAGCCATCTAGGAAGCAATAAAAGCTCTGCCCGGATAATCTCTCTAGAATTTGGTCAATATAAGGCAGAGGGAAGTGGTCTTTCCTAGTCTTGGAATTTAATTTCCTATAGTCTATACAGACTCTCCAACCAGTGGTAGCTCTTGTAGGGACTAGAATACCCTCCTCGTTAGCTATCACTGTTATCCTAGACTTCTTAGGAACCAATTGAGTAGGGGAAACCCACTCACTATCTG
>JAESVK010046486.1:0-12652 GCA_017140935.1 Hamamelis virginiana
TAATAATAATTAAGAAAATTTACTATTGAAAATTTTGGGGTCTCACAGTCTTCCACCTTGTAAAGAAGACTGTGTAAAAGTTTCTCCAACTTGAAGGAGTAATCCATAGTGGATTGAGAAATCCTCGAGACGGAGATTTTGATGCGTGAATGTAGGCGGAGACCGAACCACGTTAAAACCTTGTGTTTGAATTTCTCTAACTCTTATCTTTTATTTCAATTTATACTTGCTATATTAATTATTGAGTTGTGATTCAAACTTATTTTCACTCATTTCCAATTAAGTTTATTAACTTATTTATCTTCCGCTGAATTTAATTAGACCATAATTTTATTTGATAATTATTTTTAAAGTTTGCATATACTCTATTCACCCCCCTCTAGAGATATATACTAGGGACAACAATTGGTATCAGAGCAGGTGCTCTTTATTTGATTATCTTTTTGAGCTAAAGATCTTTGCAAACTTGTTTATTTGTTATTTAAAAAGAATGGATTTTGAAAAGAATTTTTGTCTTGGAGTACATGTTTATGAGTTTGATGAATCTACCTCTCCTAGATGTGTAAATGATTTTGATTATGATTTTGTCGATAAACCATCTTATGAGGATCTTCAAATATTATGTGAATATACTTTGAAGAAAAATGATGCTTTGAATAAAATTTACAAAACTTTGAAAAATGACTTGTCATCTATTTCAAAAGAGAAAATGGTTGTTTAAGAGCTAAATTCAACTTTGGTTAAAAAGGTTGAGTCTTTGAGAAACACAACTTCTACTTCAATTTCATCACGTGATTTTGAGGATTTGAAAAATGAAAATATTACTTTGAAAAATGAAATTGAGAGTCTTTCACAAAATTTAAAATTTTGTGAAAATGAAAAGATTTCTTTGACAAAAGAAATAGACTCTTTGAAAAACGAAAAATGTATTTCAAACATTGCTCATGTTTCAAAACCTAAAGTGCTACATTTTGTTATCAAGGCAAGACCCAAGAGTATCTCTACTTGTCATAATTGTGGTGATATGGGACACATTCGTCCCAAATGCCCAAAGCTAAAGGCCAATGCCTTTGTTGATAAAATTAAAAAATATGCCTTGAAAAAAATGCCTAGGAAAATTATGCATAAACCTATACACACTAATTATTCTCCTAAAGTTATTTCTACTTGCCATCATTGTGGTAAAAATGGACATATTAGACCTAAATGTTTTCACCTCTTAAGAGACTATAGAAGGACTCCATATGATTATGGACCTTATGATAGTAATTGGTATAGGTCTATGCCTCCTAAGGTTGCCATGGAGCAACCAAATGTGAAAACTATATGGGTAAGAAAGGATGATCCTACCCCACATAGTATTTGATATTCTCTAGTCCGAAATGACTATAAACCACCCCGAGTCCGAAATGACATTAAACTACATTATTAATGATTTATGCTTGTTAATGACTATTTATCATTGCATATTATCTCTTTATGACATTTTGAGCATATATCTATTTATAATGATTATTCTAATGTTTATTAACAAATGAAGAGAAATGTTTGTATGCATAGATCAAAGAAGAATCTATCTTTATTTAGCAAAGTAATGATGAAGTCATGCATTCAAAACAATGATGATGGAGGACATTCAATATTTCAATCATGAGTGATGAATATCACTAGTCTAGAAATCCACAATCAACTCTTCAAAGATGAAGAAAATGGAACCAACTTTGTTTTGTAATTTGTAAGAATTTATTTTAAATTCTTGTTCATAATTCATTCTATGTCATGTGGTTATAACTCTATTTGATGAATCATATGCTTAAAACTTGCTAATTTTATTTACAAGATGAAGAGAATAGTTATGTAATGATTTATGAGATATAACATCTTTCTTTATTGATTTTTTTGCTCAACATGATATTTGAATGATTTTTATTTGACATACATTTGTCTTAGCATGATGATTGAAAGCATATGTCATAAATATATTGTTTGTCTCTCAATATGATGTATTGATATTTATTGATCATATATATTTGCCTAATCTCTCGCTATGTTTAAATGAATGAGTTTTCAAAAATAAAACTTGTTATTTATTGATGAAAATATTTTGTTGCAAAAGATGGAGATTTATTTTCAAATAAAACATTGTCTTAGCAATGACATTTTTTTAAAACTCTTGATTATTCTAAAAATTATCTTTGTCTATTGCTAAAGATAATATTTTGATGATTCATTTTGATATTCATTTGTCTTAGTATGGTTGAACATAACTTGAACCAATTGGCATAAATACATTCAATGTCTTTATGATTTTTGATGCCTATTGATGATTCACTATTGTTTAAACCATCAAGTTAATATTTTAACTTACTTTGATTGTGGATATCACTTTGAGTTGGTTAAACTTGTTCTCTTCTTCTTTTGAATTTGATTCTTTATTTTCTGAAAAATCTTTTTCAAAAATAAGCATTGATTTTGGAGAAGAAATACTTTGAGCATTGGATATATTAAAATTATAAAATTTGTATCTTTCTAATTTGATATTAGTACATTGATATTCCTTCATTAGATATTTGTGCTTAACTTTGACCTATTCATGTTACTATCATTGCTTATTGCATATGTTAATCAACAATTGGTATTTCTTTGTTGTAAAAAAAGTAAAATCTTTTTCAAATCTATGCATTCTTTTTTGGAGAGAAATGATTTTGTCATATTTCTTAAACTTGTAATTCTTCTTTGTTGCCTCTAATTGGTATGTTTTTGTTAATGCCAAAGGGGGAGAAGTGTGCGTAATATTTGTGATAATATTTAATATGCATAGAATTGGTAAAATGTGCATGATGAAATGAATATGAATCATATATGGATTTGTTACCTATAATATGCCCATGCTTGAATATTATTGGTATCCTTTTATTTATGCATATTATTAGGGGAGCTACAATTCATTAGTTAATATATTCACTCTCATATGCAATATTTTACTCAATGATTGTCATCAACAAAAAGGGGGATATTGTTAGTCTTATGACTTTCACCCTTATTGGTTGATTTTGATGATAACAATCATTGTATTGTGATTCTATTTGATTTGCATCTTGTGTAAATTTGCAAGCATGAATTGTGGTAAAATTCATGATGATCTTTGTATCTTTGTATGATGAACTCTTTATTGCATCAGTGATTTGTTTTACCTAAAATATGTTATATAAGTCTTTAGTAATCTTAGATATCATTCTTTGCATATATGCATATTGTTAGGGGGAGCCACAAATCATTGATTGATTTATTTGTTTTATATGCTAATTATGCTCAATGTTTGTCATCAACAAAAAGGGGGAGATTATTAGCCTTGTGGCTTCAATCTAACTTTGTTGAATGATTTTGATGATAACAAACATTGTACTTTGTTTATTCAATTGTGCATATGAATACTTTGTTATACACTCTTGTTAGATGTCAAACTTTGTTGAGTGATTATTTGGCTAACCTTGTTAAATGATTGACTTTATTCTATAGTTCTTATATATTCATTATAGTATATATATGCTTATAAGAATAGGATTCAAGTTGTCAATTGAAGAAGGCTCAACCAACATTAAAGCTAAGCTCAAGTGAACTTTTTGAACATTCACTAAGGAGCATGAAGCAAAGAGCAACAACATTATTGAAGTCAAAGATGAAGCCTAGCACAAGACTTGAAGATTCATTTATAAAGATCTTTCTTTTATTCTTGTGTGAGTTTTTAGGAATTTACTTGTGTAAATCTCTCTTTAAGATGAACTACATTGGCTCAATTGACTATGACTTAAAGACCATAGGTTTTAACTTTAGAAAATCACATATTGGTCAAAAATTGAATCAAACTCATAGTGGGATATATGGACTCAAAAGACAAAATGTTTTATACTTATTGTTTTGGCTTATATATCTTTTGGAAAACATTTTAAACTAAGCCAAAAATATTTTTGAACACGTAGTTAACTAGTCCACTTGTTGGAAGTTGATTTAGACTTGAGAAAACTCAAATATCGGCTTAACAACATAGCTAGTCTACTAAACTAGTTATTCTAGTCGTCTAAGTATGAAGACAGAAGTCATGTTTGAGAAAAACTCTTTCTAGTCGACTAACCATGTGTACTAGTCGACTAACTAGTCTTTTAGTCGACTAACTCTTAGTTTATAGTCGACTAATCTAAGGTCAGTAGCTTTGTTTTGAGATACAGTTCTTCTAGTCAACTAAACCTAGTTGCCTAGTCGACTAATCGATTCCGGAAAGCTTTTATCAAGTATTTAAATGGCCTAGTCGACTAACCCTTTAGTTCTAGTCGACTAACAGTGCCCAGATTTCAAATTGCAAAGCTTTCCAGTATACTAGTCGACTAACCCTTTTTGTCTAGTCGACTAAGACTTGTCTGTGGCTCATAACGGCTAGTTTTTAACAACTTCAAACGGCTCTATTTTTGTGCCTAACGACCATATTCTTTGAGGGGACTATTTATACTCATTGTATAAGTCCTGAATCAACTAATGATCATACACAAACTTATATCAATCTAGTATTCATCATTATTGTGTGAATTAGTCAATTGATTCATCATTCTCTCTTGAAGCCAAAATTAGTTCATTTATTTAAGAGATATTAGTGTGAGCTTTATTTATTATAAATTAGCTTGTTGAAGCACTTATTGTATTTGTTCACTCTATTCATTTGTAATCTTGTGTGAAGAAGGGTTAGGTTGTAACCCTTGTGAAGCTTGAAGTTTGGTGTTCAAATTCAAGCTTGTGAGAAGTCTCTTTGTAAGCTTTTGTGATCTCTTGGTGAGATTGGGTGAGAATCTTCTACCGTTAAAAAAGTTTGTGGGTGAGAGTCTTCCACCTTGTAAAAAAGAGACTGTGTAAAGGTTTTTCCACCTTGAAGGAGTAATCCATAGTGGATTAAGGAATCCTTGAGACGGAGATCTTGAGGTGTGGATGTAGGCAGAGACCGAACCACATTAAATCCTTATGTTTGAATATCTCTAACTCTTTTCTTGCATTTCAATTTATACTTGCTATATTAATTGTTGAGTTGTGATTCAAACTTATTTTCTC
The DNA here is from genome assembly GCA_017140935.1 of Hamamelis virginiana. NCBI lineage: Eukaryota > Viridiplantae > Streptophyta > Magnoliopsida > Saxifragales > Hamamelidaceae > Hamamelis > Hamamelis virginiana. The sequence continues at coordinate 5,095 of JAESVK010046486.1, forward strand.
TCATTTCCAATTAAGTTTATTAACTTGTTTATCTTCCACTGAATTTAATTGGACCATAATTTTATTTGGTAATTATTTTTAAAGTTTGCATATATTCTATTCACCCCCCCTCTAAAAGTATATACTTGGGACAACAGTTCTTAATTACAACTTTGCTATTTTTATTTAATAACTAGGAGACAAGTTATAAGTTCTGAATATTTAGAAAATCCTCGCTCTCTATACTGCTATTGCAAGTGCACATTAGTGGCATGAAAAATAGATAATGTTTTTTGTAACATCTACGCATCAGTAACTTTTTCACCACACAATTTTAGACGAGAAACAATATTAAATAGAGCAGAGTTATATTCAGAAATTATATTATAGTCTTGGAACCTCATACTTAACCATTCACTCTGAGCATTGGGTAGGATAACCATCTTCGGGTGGTCATACCTACCCTTTTGGGATATCCAAAGACATGAGGGATCTTCCTCAATTAAATATTCATTCTTTAAGTCGTCATAAATATGATGACGTAGAAAAATGAGTGCAGATGCTTTGTCCTCCAGGGATACTTTCTTTCCTTCTTTGATAGCATCACCAAGGTTTTTGGATTACAAATGAATCTTAGCATCCAATTATTATGATAAATAGTTTTCTCCATTAACAGAAAGAGCCTTAAAATCAAGATTAGCAAGATTCGTCATTTTCTTTTAATAACTGTCAGAAACAAATAAAATTATATAAATAATTAATTTAAGAAAACAAGAATAAATATAATTAAGAATTGGTCAATGAAAATTAGAACTTCAAGTCTATAACTCATAAATCAAAAATTCAGTTTCTTATCAAGACTTCGGGCTTGATTGTATAGCCATTATTATTATTATTATTATTATTATTAAACATTAATAATTTGAGCATTGGGTATTATCAACTTTGAATAAAAAATAAAAATAAACAAGGGGAAAAAATTAACAATATTACATACCCGAATTTATAATATAACAATATATGATATAGGGAATTTCGGGTCCCTAACTAAACATATATAAAATTAAAACTAGGGAACTTTGGCCCCTATATAAAATTAAAATTTTGAGTTTTATTTTAGATCATATGAATCTTCTGGTTCATATATATTATAAAATTTGGAAATCTTAAGACTGCGAGTCTTAGAATAACTCACGGTGCTTCGGGTCCGAATTAATCATTTGATTTAGAACTCTAGGTTCTAAATTTGATAAATAATAAATATAATATGAATGATATAAACAAAAAAGGAAAACAATTACTTACTTTGATCGTGCTGGTAATGTGTTATAAATAAAAGAAATGTAGAAAAAGAATGCAGTCACGAGACACAAGAAATTACGTGGTTCGGCCTTTAGCCTACGTCAACGGTAGCCAACAATCTGAGCTCTACACTATGAATTTTAACAAGTTACAATATATTTCTCTCTATAGCTTTTTCCAAGCTCTTACTTTTCTCTCTAATCTCTTTATGATAGTGACACCTTTATTTATAGGCCAATACTTATAATGAGAGGGAAAACCAAAAGCCATAAGTTACATTATCAAGAGGTCATAGGTTACATGATTAAAAGTGGAATACCAAGAGAAGAGGTTATAGAATGAGGTGGTCATCCACATGTGCATGCATGTATTCACAACAAAAGCATAATAATAAACAATGTTACAATAAATAAGAATTAAAATAAATTCTTACACATTACTAGCCAAGTTGTTCTTATTACCATCGTCCTTGGAGAATTGATGGTGCGTGCCTCCACTTGTGATCTTAATCAATCATAGTCAAATTTACGTTTTTTCATCATCAAAGCTTTGTAGGCACAAATCCATCATCCTTTTATCATTCAAAAACAAGCTCTCCCTTAATGCACACAAACAATCCTCTTCCAAAATGTCATATTCAAAATAATAATCATTATAATCAAATATGTGCTCAAAACATCATAATGAGAGAATATGCAATGATAAATAGGAGATAACAATGAACTTAGTTTATTGTCATTTCGAACATATGGTAGTTTAATGTCATTTCAGACCCAATATAGTTTATAGTCATTTCGGACTAAGGGGCAGTTTATAGTCATTTCAAACTAGGCATAGTTTATAGTCATTTCGAACTAATATGCATCAAGCACGATGAGGGAAAGGATCATCTTTCCTTACCCAAATGGTAGTCACCATAGGTTGCTCCAAAACAACCTTAGGGGTCTAATTTAAGAAAATCATATAATAAATCATTTGTGAAGAGGCAAGAATGAAATCAAGGGCCACAAGTGGCCGTGACACACTTAGGGTTAGAAACATATTTTACTTAGGGTTTTGAGATTTGATTAATTCAAGATTCAAAAATTACAAATAATCAAATCAAACATTAGGGTTTCACAAATCCTAATTAAGTCATCCAAAATTTAGGGTTTCCAATTTCAAAATATTCAAATCCATAGAATCTTGAAATTTCAAGAAAGTGATGAACTTTGAAAATTTTGAAATAGAAAACTTTCCTAAATTATTATAGAGTTTCTTAAACATCTATATACAGTCACCATATATAAATTAAACACTTTTAATTACATTTAAATCAACCATGAATGAGGGAAAAAACACTAATCACATTAGGGTTTAAAGATTCATAAAGAAATTCATCAAGAACTTAATCTCCCTCACACTAACATATTTTACTTAGGGTTTCATCAAACCCATGAATGCCTAAAATCAATCAAGGGTTATAAACCCTTATTGGCCGAAAACATCAAAGGGGATGAAACCCCATGTAGCCGTAACCCTCTAGGGTTTCAAACTTTAGTGCAGCCACCATGAGCAAGCCGCCACTTCTAGGGTTTTCATAACCCATGTGGCCGAAACTTGTAAGGGTTCAAGAACCCTCATTGCAGCTGCCATCTTAGGGTTTCATAAAACCCTTTAATGCCAAAAATAACAAGGGGAAATAAACCCCATGCAGCCGTGACCCTCTTGGGTTTCAAACCCTAGAATCTCCCATGAGCAAGCCATCATAGCTAGGGTATCTCAAAACCTTCATTGCTGAAACTTGTTAGGGTTCTAAACCCTAACATTTAAAGGTTATACAAGGGTTGTTAAACCCCATTGGCAGCCCCCATATTTTCGTCCATTGCTAGGGTTTCTTAAACTCTAGTTAAGAAAAATTAAAACAAATCAAGAAGGGTTCAAGAACCCTAGGGCCGAATTCATCAAGATGGGTTTTCTCAAATCCCATTTGATTAAAACACATTTTAAACATGTGCCAAGGTTGCCAAGGATGAACTCAAACTATGCAAACAAATCAAAACAATTAATAAACGATTAATTAAAACCTTACTCGGTTCCTTTGATGATTGTCCTCGCAAAACCTCGAGCTCCAAAAGTATGGAAGCCTTCAATGAAAGTCCACACAAACACAAGACTCCTTGAATCCCTTGTTCTTCACAACCCCTTGTGAGAGAAAGCAAGCTAGAGAGGGAAGAGAAAGAGGACGGCTAGGAGAGAGGCTCACCAATCAGTGGTGGCCCTAGGGCTTATTGCCTCTTATTTATAGTCCTCTTCTCTTTTAATGATGTTTGGTTACAAGTGCTAGCTTGACCAAACATTATATATAATAAATATATCTTAGTTATGTAAATCCTTGACCTCTTTCTTATTAACCCTTAATAACAAGAGTCATACTTATATAAACTAGAATATTCACCTCCCACAAATTTAAGAAGATCGCTTATGTCCTTATGTGTGTGACCCATTGGGTTCACCCCAACCTAATAGTGACAGGGAACATCTCAATGTTTACCAAAATAGAAACTTTCTATTTTTGGTTTGATTGGAACTATTCCAATTTTGCCCTCAATGATACACACTTATCATTAAGCTTTCATTAGTCATGAGTGGCGTCTAGCAATGTGTCACGGCAAGCCCTAAGTGTGAGTGAATATACTTATATAAATGAACCCTTCATGTAATAGATAATCCTTCACCAAACAGTGTCACGATTAAGTTAGTTTGGTATGGATTCATGTCAAACCCTAACTTAATCCTATGTTAGTTATTCACCAAAATATAAACTCAATTAGGTTAACCCTTAAAAACATTTTTTCTCGGTTACCTTTTGCTTTGGCCAAAGACTTTATTATTGAGTTCTTATTTGTGAATGAACAGTGACATTCTCCCTTTGATATTAAGGGTGGTGATCTCCTATTGCACACTCACCTATCTTCATGTACAACTTACTAGAGCCAATAAGTATCGATTACATCCTCTTGATTAAGGGTGTATAAGATACTATCAAACTCTAGTAATTCATACATAAGATAACCAGTGGTATCTCAGGTATGAGGATTACAAATGTGACTATACACATGAGCAGCTTTTGACATTCAAATAAATTTCCATAAGCTGTACTCATATTGGTCACGTTCGGTGTACTTGTTCTCTAACAAGCACCCACAGGTTTACTATAGTGTCTCTACACAAATGGCTTGAGATTCACCATCCTCCTACTGGAGCTAGTATAACCTGTGCTAATTTTAATGGTTTATTATTGCCCAAATAAATAAACCTATGATCAGGAACATATCTAGAATAGATGTTCTTGAGAATTGTATGTCTCTCTACCTCAACACTCAAGATACAATTCTATATTATGCTATTCAAGGACTTTATCATGAACAGTTATAAATAACACAAGTTTACATGATAATAAAAAGCCATTTCATTAATGAATAATGTTTCATACATGAATATAAATGAAATAAAAGTCTCTAAGTACAACCTATTAATTGGTTTTAGGGCACACTCTAACAGACAAATCATTTTTTAATTTCTTATACATTTTTCCAAGCTTTTCAAAGTCATAAAAAAGATTATTAAATTCTTTATGTAATTCATCATAGGATAAATTATCATCAAATTCTTTTTCAAAATCATTTATACATTTTGGAGATGTAGATTCATTAAGATCATGAATGTGTTCGGTAACACAAAACGTTTTCAAATCCATATTTATGAAATCAATAAATCAAAGAGTTTTCAAATGATATTTAAGCTCAAAGAATATAAATTCAAGAAGAGCCCCTACTCTGATACCAAATGTTGTCCCAAAGAGTGACCCTAGAGGGGGAGGTTGAATAGGGCCTAATGCAAACTAGTGATACAAATGTGGAATTTAAAAGCTAGATAAACAATTCACAATTACTATGCAAATTTATTAAATATAACACTACTACTACAAAAAAAAAAACACCCAACGAAAACAGTTTTGGAACCGTTCTCTAGACATGTGTTGTCCAAGGGCGGAAGAAGAGATACTTACATAATTATCCTTCAAACTTATTGAATAATTATAGATAGCTTACTACTATTCACAAACTCCTTCAATACTCGGAATTTCTTTCTCTAAAACTTAAAAATTCTCTCAGACTCAATGCCTTCAGAATGAAAGGTTTCATTCTTTTATAGACTCAAGACCAACTCTAGCATTAAAAGATGACACTAATAAAGTACACCCATTTATCATCTTGGGTTACTATTTCAACTACTTGTATTAAAGTGAGTTTGAAGGATAATTATGTAAGTATCTCTTCTTATTTGTACTTTCGGTTTGCTAAATTTGGTTCGGTCTTAACCGTTGATCAACCCTACATATAGGAGCATGATAGGAGTGATTTTATTTTCTGTTTTTTAGAAATATGATAGGATTTTCATTTTATTGTCAAGTTAGAATCATGAATAGGAATTAGGTTGATGCTTTCATATATTTACATAGATGATGATTATTTTAAAAGGAAATTGATTGAAAGGACCCTAAATAGGATCTTATTTATCAAGTAGTCCAATGAATAAGATTATATACCAATTGCCCCTTACAAGTCAAATTTAAAGTCAACTAGTAGCTTAATTTGTCTATGATACCCCCAATCCTAATTTTGAGCAAGTTGCTTATTTTATCCATATCGATGGACATTTTTTATTTGAATTACATGTTGAATTTTATTTGGATATGGTAATTTTTTTTTTTGAAGGACTCCTCCCTCTGCACTGAATCGACGAACACTATAGATTGCCGGCTGCCACAACCCTGACGCTGCAGAAAGCGAAGATTCGGAGGAGGATGATGATAGAGGAGGCTTGAGAGACCTGAGGTTCCTTGCAACAAGAATGGAGAATTAAGCAGGGGTTAGAAAATAACCCTAGAGAAGCACATGTTCTAATACCTTAAGAAAACGTGAGTAAGGGAATGAATGATGGATCTGGAGATCATATATATATATATATATATCATATATAAATGATATATATATATATTAACACTGCTCACCTATTGAGGTTCTTCTCCTCTCGTTTGAAATTTCCAATTCAGAGGTGAGTTTCATCGGAAGATGATAACCAGAAGATCACTGATGATACTAGAATTCGTGCTGCTATATCTACCATCAAGTACTTGATGAGTCATGGCTCCAAAGTTATCATCGCTAGCCTTTGATCACTTGTAAACAAGGGAGGTTATTATTTGTTAATAATCAAGATTAATTCATTTATAAAAACCGTGTTCTAACCTCAATTCATATGAGTCTTGGTAAGTATGGGTGTCGATCCATTGGGAATAAGAGATTGGTTATAGAAAAACGATTAGATTTAATTCTAGTGAAAGAATATTTTCAAGTTGATTTTTGGTTGTGATTATAACTGCAAGTATTAATTGGTGAAATGATGGTAACTTGGATGAAAAATCCATTTGAATATCAATTATGCATTTTAGTTATAAAATCACATTTATAGTATTTATGTATGGTGGATCATCCAACTACAAGAAGGAATCACCAAGAAGATGATGAATAGTAGATACGACATATTAACCCTTGAAAAGGAATGTATTGTCACGATCAACCTTAATTAGGATTAAGTATGTTAGATCTTGTATTCATCCCAATAAATACCATTGCATAATTATATGATTGCAATCACAGAAATACAATTATATTTTACTTGATTTAGCCATAGTAAGCGGATTAAAAAGATAATCTCCCACAATTATGCAATCACATAAATAAGTAATAAGTGATATTTATATAGCTAGGATTGCATAAATGATCGAAACTTCATCCTCATCCAAGCTTGGTAATTAGTTACACATCAATGGAGGATAAACTCCTTTATCCATAACAAGCTTCCAACGGTTCATGGGATGAGAAATATTAAATCTCAAGAAAAAAAAGTACTCTAAGTAAATAAAGAAAATGACTTAAGTAAATAAAGAAAATTAAGTGCAAGAGATAAATAATTGAAAGACAATACTCAAATGAAATAATTGCTTAAAAAGAAATAATATAAAGCATAAAGGAATTGGAAATAAAAATAATTCTATTGAAATTGAAAGAGAATGATTTAATAAGAAATCTTTGAACCCCTTGAAAGGTTACATGAACTCTCTATATATAGGCCAGCAATTCGTAAGACTAAATTGCCCCTAGAAAACCAAAAAATTACAAAAAACACTAAAGAAATCTGAAGATTTGGGTGCCTCTATCAATAGAAGTAC
>JAESVK010046497.1:2944-16829 GCA_017140935.1 Hamamelis virginiana
GGTCACATTTTAATAATCGACCCTTTGCAACTCTCGTAGCTAAATATTCTATCACTCACAAGGTTGCAACCCCATATCATCCTCAGACTAGTGGGCAAGTGGAGGTTTGGAATAGGGAAATTAAGCATATCCTAGAAAAAACTGTCAGGCCTGATCGTAAGGATTGGTCATTATGCTTAACTGACGCATTATGGGCCTATAGGACTGCATTTAAAACCCCTATTGGTATGTCTCCATACCGTTTAGTCTATGGCAAACTGATTAGCATCATAAATCACATTTTTAGCAGTGCTTTTATCCCCATTTTGTCATACATTCTAATTCAAATATCATAATTTTGATGCATTTGACTTAAAGTTCCATTTTAATGTTTTATAGGTTTTTGTCGTCAAAGAATGTGTTGAAGGCCCTCTTTTCGGCGATCCTTTTTGTTGCAAAGTAGTGGAGCATGCTTGGATTGAGCTTGGTGAAGTTCGGAAGCAAATAGAAGCATTTTGGCAAAAAGTTGTTCCTCACTACCGGTAGTAGAATCTTACTACCAGTAATAGGAATTACCAGGAAATTCAAGCAGGGAACCAGTGAGCTTTTCAACCGATAGTAGGAACTTACTACCGGTAGTAGAGGACCCGCGCAGCAGACTTTTATTTTTCAATTTTTGGTGGTAAACTTGTAATTTCTTCCAACTTTATGTTAACCTAAAACAAGAATATGGGTTTTTAACCCAGCAGCCGTGGAAAGGAGGGGAGGTTACACACTATTAGGATTCTCTCTCTTAGTTTTCTTCTTCTCTTAGGTTTTCTCCATAGATTTTTAGGGCTTTTAATTTCTCTCTTAGATTTCCCTCTAGAGTAGTTAATCCTTAGTTTAATCACTTGGTTTATGTTAGATTTAGTTAGTTCTTGCTTTATTTCACTTGCAATCCATAGATTTGGTTGTTTCATCTCACTTGTGGCTTGAAGACATTGTATTTTCATCTTTTTGGTGATATAGAAGTATTTATTTCAGCTTTTATGCATTTATTGTCCTTCTTTGTGCATTTACTCCTATGTATGGCTAGCTAATCACCCAAAGGTGGGTTCTATGGTGGATTTCTTCTCCAAGCCCTAGGTAAATGATGCTCTCTCATCTCAAAAGCTTTCAAATGTCAATAGAATGAAGTCTAAACACTCTCTCATCTTTTGAATCCTTGTAATTTCATATTCATGACCATTTTATGACTAGTTAAGCTTGTTGTGTTTGGTTTATGAGCACATATGCAAATTACTTGTTTGTGAAAATGCCCAAGAGAGTTTTGAACTTTATTCTATCATTTACTTCACTTTATTTAAGCCTTCATTGTCAAATCCTCCAACCAAGACCATAGAGTAAATGGAATCTTGGTTGAGTTTAGTTTGAGAGCTCATTTATCAAAGGTTTGGAAGGAATGAACCCATAGGACCCATCCCCTTTATTTCACAAGTTTTCATTCTCAAATTGCCATTAATTTGGCACAAATCTTTCACAACAAACAAACCCCCATGTTTTACATTTTCTTTGCATTTATTGGGTAGCAAGACCTAAGAATCAAGTAGAACCTATTCCACTCCCTGTGGATATGACCTAGGGACTCCTAGAAATTATTGCTTGACGACCGGTGGATTCCTACGCTTGGGATTCTATTGCGCACATCACATTTTAAGACCAAGCACAAACCGTGTCATCTCCCTGTCGAGTTAGAGCACAAAGCACTTTGAGCCATTAGAAAATTTAATTTTGAAATGAAGGAAGCGGGTTCTCACCGCAAGCTTCAATTAAATGAGCTCGAAGAGATTAGGAATGAGGCTTACGAGAGTTCTAAAATCTCTAAAGCCAAAATGAAAGAGTTTCATGACAGACACATTAATAGAAAATCTTTTGAACCAAATCAGAAGGTGTGGCTGTTTAACTCTAAATTGAGGCTATTTTCTGGTAAGCTTCGATCTCGTTGGGATGGACCTTTTGTGGTGACTCGAGTTACTCCTCACGGTGCTGTTGAAATTCAAAATCCTCGAACTGGTTTGTCCTTCTCTGTGAATGGACAAAGGCTTAAGCCTTTTATTGAGGGTATAACCGATAGTGAGGGCATTAAGGATGGTTTGGTAATTGAGTCTATCAGTTTGGAAGACCCAACCTACCAATTTGACTAAATGTGGAATTTCACGTCTGGCTGAAGACGTTAAACTTAGCCCAACCCACCCTTAACCCTTGTTCTTATACACTCGTCTGATTGTGACATCCTTTCAACATTGAGGACAATGTCTATATCTAGTTGGGGAGGGTTTGTATATTCTCGGTTTGCATATTCTCCATATTCTCTTTGTTTGTATATTCTCTTTTCTATGATTAATTTAGTGATTTATTCATTTTATTTGATAAATATATAATCATTATTATCTATTATTCTTATGTACATGTTATACCATTGATTTGTATAATTATTATTTGTATAGATTTTGATAAATAATACGTAGTAAACTGTGAGTTTATTCTTCATTTATATTTATCTAGTTGTCTATTTTCGATACATGAATTGTACTTTACTGTGATTAGCTTGTATTCAATCTTACACGTGCACGAACTTGGTTTAAATCTTTATACTCGGCAATTCGAATATTTGATAAAAACCTGTATAAAGAGGAGACTTGCGACAAATAAAGCAAATTTTGAACCATTCGATCAGTTTTGGGACTCAAATATTCATCATATCAATTTAATCTTTGGTTATTGCTTTCCTGTTATATCTTGCATAAATGTTCAATTCATGCATATATTAGAATGCAAATACCTTGTAATCAGTTGAGAATATTGTGCACATTTTTTGAAAAATGATTTAAGGCCATTTTTTCGAGTTTTGTGCCGTGTTTATTTTTGTTAGAGTTTAGGACCCCCACAGTACCCGTTTTTGAGCCTAAAAGTTGCCAATTTTTTCGATAACTTAGCAGCCATGGGTAACGAGATGTCTCTTGTACATATCTTTTTGGTATATGTGTCAGTTAGTGTGAAAAAATTGAACAAAATAAGCCAATTTTGAAAAAGTCAAAATTTTGACCTTATCTATCAATAGCAGCTTATCGCTATCGATAGAAGTGTGAAAATTTCAAAAAAATAAAACAACCGCGGACCAGAACATGCTGGCTATCGATAGCGCAATAGCGCTATCGATAGAGATTTCGATCTTTTGCCTAAAAAGGCTTTCTCCCGCGCGAAACCATCCATTTCCTCCACTATTCACGCCTGAAAACCTCCATTGCCGCCATGTCCCTTCGCCTTCAAACTCCTTTTCCGGCCATATCAAGCTTCCGTTTCACTGGAACTTGATTTCATTGCGTTCCTTGCGACATTCTGAGCATTTCTGACCGATCAGAATTTGCGTTTGCTCCACTTCATTTGGACACCATTTTCACTTGAGTCGCATTTTTGGCGAGGAAAGTTACACCGGCATCTTCTTCATTCCCAACACTTCGTGAGTGCCCGTTCACTTTCCAAAATTTTGAATTTTTCTTAAAATGGTTTAGTTTTGTTTTATATGTCATAGCATAATTAGTGTACGTAAGAGTTGCATGTATAAGTTGATAATAGTAGGTTGAGTGTTGAGTTTAGATATTTATGATAAAACATTAGTCTTTGTTATGTGTGTTACTGCATTGAGTTGGGGTTGATGCCTGATGATAAGCGGTGATTGAGTTGTGGTAAGGCCTGGATGTTAGGCTATGCATGGGCTTGCATGTTACTGTACGTATGTTTTGGAGGTGTTAATAATTGATGCCTGGATGATAGCCCAGTTTTGAATTTTGCGATGGGTTATAAAAGTTTCAAGTGGGTAACAACTTGCTGCGTTGTGTGTTTGATTCTTATTGAAAAAAAATATATATATAAAATGAGTATCTCTGCAAATTATTCTTACTGCTGACTGTGGTCCTATCTGCTGCCGTGTGTGTGTAAAATTTGTACAGAGCTATGGTACGCCAAAAGACCACTGGCAGGAAGGGCGTGGCTTTTCAGGAGCCGATACAGCCAGTTCAGAGACCGAGGAGGTCTGCAGATACCAGCAGGGGCAAGGCCCAGCGCACACAGCCCGATACCTCGGACAGTTCTGAATCCGAGATGCCCGCAGCTCCCATGCATAGACCCTCATCTAGAGGGCAATCATCTGCACAGCCGCCTATGTCTGCACCTCTGTCTAGCTCACAGTTTGTGGAGGAGGAGTATATTTTCGAGCACCCAGATATTGGCGAGACTGGCGAGCCGCGCATGCCTCGCGAGTTCGAGAGTTACGCAGAGACTGAGACTGGGTCGAGGAGATTACCGACCCGTCGATCCGCGAGACCATGGCCAGTGATCCTGTCCACAAAGAACTTCAATGTGGAGCGGTATGTTGACCCGAAAGCCTTCAGATATGAAGGCTTGCTTGTGGAGACCCTGCAGGACAGACACCTCAGCACCTGGCTGAGGAAGGGCGGAGGTTATATGGCCAGTGTTGTATGTCAGTTCTATACATCAGCACACATGGCCGAGGATCAGCCACAGACACTCTAGGCCGAGGTTGGAGGCCGCATTGTCCGATTCACTCCTGACAACATCACTACCTACTTGGGATGCGAGCGTCCAGCATCTTCTGAGGCAGAGAGCACTTATTTGGAGCTGACGGAAAGTCAGTGTGCAGATGCAGTGTGTGTAGACCGAGAGTTATTTAATGGACTACACTTCACGACCGGGAACATGCACCCATCTTACGCAGCTTTGAATAAGCTGCTCTACTGCAACCTGCGAGCGAGGGGTACTGATTCACAGATCCCCGTGGAGTCTGTGCGGCTGCTGCTTGAGTTCATGAGCGACCACGAGATGGATATCGCCTTGTTGATCTTCAGCGAGACCCGTACATTTATTGCCACGCAGCCACGCAGCAACATGCCGTACCCCCAGATGATTACAGCTTTTGCATTGGGTGCGGGTGTTGTGTCTGATGAGCCACTACGATGGGGTGAGGGACCTATTACCCCCACTACGTTGGCTCGGAGTATGGCAGCTCGGCCGAAGAGGCCACGTACTGAGACCGCGGGTCCATCAGAGCCTACTCCTACTCCAGCCACAGCTCCGACTCCTGCTGCTCCTACTATGCCCGATATGTCATCTGCCAGCTCTCAGGGTTTGTTCCATCAGGTCTTAGAGGGACTGAGATCTATGATGCATATTCAGCAGAGGCAGTCAGCTCAGATCGACAGGCAGACCGCGCAGCTCGACAGACAGTCTGCTCTGATGGAGAGACACTCTGCACAGCTCCGGGTCATGTGGCTACGTATGGATGGCGAGCCGATTTCTAAGGCCGACCGCGCCTTATTCTATGAGCCGCAGCCTGATCCTAGATTTGACATCCCACCTGGGGATGATCAGTGATGATGAGACTTAGTCCAGAGTTTTTAGTTGTTCTTTTTGGAGAAAATTTTTGTTTCTTTTTGGTTGGAAAAATTTTAAGTTGTTGTCAGGGTTAGTTTAGGTATTTAGGATGGTTAGGGTAGTGACCTTAAACATATTACAACCATCCTAATTTTTGCAGTCTTCAAACTTTCTTCTGTTACAACCATTTACATTACAAGCTTATAAAGACCTTTTTGATTTTAAAAATATTGTGCATTATTCTCTTGTGATTACTTGTTTATTTAAATTTTATTTATGTATGAACTTGTTGGCGACAAACTGGTTCTTTAGAAAGATATGTGTGAGTTGCGGGCGTGCCAACTACAAACAATTAGATGAGTGTAGGTTCTCCTTGCCTTGAAGCCTCAAGGACTTTTGCAATGTTAAATATGAAGTAAATAAGATTAGAATGTAATTAACTCAAAAGAAACAAATACGTACCATATGTTGGCTGAGTACAAACTTGCTAAATGAGCTTTCAATAAAAACGAACAGAGACTGATCCCTGACCAAACCAGAGTTTGGATTCTTCGATTACACGATGAGTTACTCCTAAGAAATTGAAAAGCGACTAAGAATGATAAAAACAGAAATAAAAGACTAAAAGCTGATGCTTGAATTTGATCGTGGATCCCTTGCTTCTTTGTCTTCTTCAGCTTTTATAGAGGTCGAATGCATTTGTAACTAATTTCCATGTGTCAAACTCCAACTGGCTAAAAGTTATAGCCGTTCCTTATTTTATGGCACTTAGTGGAGATTGTGCATCTTCCATATCTTTGAACGGGTCTCCACATATGAACGTGCCTTTGAACTCCCAGTCAGATGTTGCCACGTTGCCACGTTTCTCAGCAAATATCATCATGCATTTGAGTTCCCTACTGCCACGTGTCTTTCTATTATTTGATCACTTACTTTCATTTTGGATGTATCAAGGTTATCAAGGCCACATTTGATAGAGGATATTTTGTTGGCCTGGCCTTTTCATGGCCGATTTTTAATAGACCGAATATATATATACTGCTTTTTCTTAATTTCGGTCTTCTAGGAAACTTGTTTCGGGACTTTCGGCCTTCACAATTACTGACCGATTTTTAGTGTGGTAACATTTGCCCCCATATTTCATAATTAAAATAAATTATGGAATATATCAGTGTATGAAAATCGGTCATGTATCATTTTGGCCGATTCAAAATGTCTTCGGCCTATCATAATAAACCTGTTGAGATAACTCAATACCAAACGTCAGAATAGTCATGGCGTGGCATTAAATGAGCCGTTGTTTTGAAACCGTCTTGCAGTAAATTAATACGGCTCTGCCGTTTGGTTGTACGGCTCTGCCAGAAGTGACATCATTCACGTTTTTTCACATCTCTTGGGCGCGAAAAAATAGGTTCTAATGATTATCTCTCAAAGGTTTCTTTTAAAACCTCTAGACTCTTCTCATTCTTCACTTTCTTTCCAACTGCTCTGTGTTATCTTCGTTTTCTCTAGTTTTCCGACGAACCGCATCCAGCAATCTTTGAGCTTTCACCGTCGCTTCTCTAGAAAAGATTCCGTCTTGCCTTCTTCTTTACGAGTTTCATTACTTTCTTCGCCGTTTGTTCGGTGTGCTCTGGGTTTTCTCCACCATTATTCCTGTTCTATCAAGCTTCTTTGAACTTTCTTTCATGGCGACTGGCGGTGAAGAATTTTTTGGTCACTCTCGCCTTCAACAATTCCAAGAAGTTAACCCTAGCATCGTTGCCACTCAGGTATTATCTCCTTTGGATGATTCCTATACTTTAGGTCCTCGATTCATTGATTCTACTGCTGTTTCTTCTGTTCAATCTTTTTTCCCAAAACATAAGGATGAAACCTTTGTTTTTGAAAACCCTGATTCAAGAATATTTTCTGCTTTAGAAAATACCCTTAGGTGTTGGCCAACTACTGTTCCTGGTTGGAATGAGTGGTTCGACCGTATTGCTGCGGTCAAGGCCGAAGAATGGAAAGCCTCTGGTTTGTATGAGGTTATATATTTTTCTAGGTCTCCCATCATTTTAAATCGACCTCTTCTTCTTTCTGCTCTCTGTTTCTGGTCTATTTCGACCAATAGTTTTCATTTTAATAAAGGCATGATGACCCCAACATTGTTAGACTTGGCCGCTTTATTCGGTCTTCGTCCTCATGGGTGTTACGTGAATGCTAGTACTTCATTCCCAGAGGATGATAGTTCCTTTCCTATTTTTGACCGAAAACATTCTTCTTACAGAAATTTTATTGCCAAGTTTAATCCAAAAAAGGGTGATATATCTCAGACCGAATATATTGCCTTCCTGTTGTTTTGGATAAGCAAATATTTGTTTTGTACTGCGGCCTTTCAAGTGGTGAAGGCCGATTTGAAATTGGCCTATTTTCTTAGTCATGGTCATAAGGTTTCTCTAGGCCCTCTCGTTTTATCCAGTCTGTATCGTGGGATCTATCATCTCTTGACTTCTGATTTTAAAACCTGGGGTGGCCCCTTATGGATGCTTCAGATTTGGCTTTATGCTTATTTTCCTTCCATAAGTCCGACCTTTTCTTTTCGGCCTAGTGTGCCATCTCTTGGTCATCAATTCATTCATCATACTGGTGTACTTCCTTCTTTTTCCTCTTGTTTCAAATTTTTCTACTTTGATGTAGACCGATCTCGTTTTTTCATTTATGACAACCCTTCATTTCTTCCTTTGTGGGTAGCCCAAGCTATTAATTTTTCACTTCGGCATGTGCCCTTGCTAAATTTTTGGAGTAGTGTTTTGACCGCTAGGGATATTCATCATAGAGTTATCATTGAGCAATCTGCCAATAATCGCTGTGGGGTAGAAACTTATAACCCTTATGTAGCCCGCCAATTTGGTTTGATATAATCCATCCCTTTTCCGATAACTTTTTCGGTCAACTGTGGTTCCTTGGAGAGACCAGCACTTGTAAAAGAAGTTGATGTGGAAGGGGTGGACCGAATTTATTCATTAATTCGGCCTGCATCAGTTCCTCCATTTCCTATCAATGAAGATGCTACTGCAGATTTTGATCTATTTTGGTCTGAGTATTTGAGGCCGTACCGGTCGAATGAGTCTGTTGATAGATTCCTTCTTAGCTGTACTTCTGATAGTGAATCTAGCAACACTGACCATTCATCTTCTATTCAGTCTGCAGGAGACAAGAGACAAAAGAAGAAAAAAGGTATTCCTCTAGACCAGTATGAAGACTATCAATCGATCTTGGCCTTTGAAAAGTTTTATGGGATCAAATGGGTACAATCCAGATTTAGTCAAATTCTTGACGAAATGCAAGATGTAATTTTAAGAAAGAAAAACTTACAAAAGGATTTATTTTTTGAAAAACATCGGTTTAAAAGACGAATAAACTGGGACGCCTTTCATGACCGTTTTAATTCTTTTTTGGAAAAAAATAGACCGAATATGCCTACTACTCTTTTGAGTATAGCCGATTTTGTTTCTATTGATCCCATAACTCGGCCACCTGAATCAACATCTGATGGTGTTACTTGGAGTGGTCACTTCGCAAATTGGCAAGAAGTCCGAATGTGGAAGGATCGTTCCGTGTATACGCCACTTGATGTTCGATTTAGAGTGGGTAAGTTTCTACTATTTGTGTGTTATATTTTCGATCTGTCTGATCCTGAATTCGTATTTTTTGCAGCTGGCCGATATGCTGATGTTCAAGATCGGCCATTGGCACCTTTGGAACCAATTCTTTCATCAGAAGAAGAAGAAGATGCCCCAGTCGATGCTAATCCTCCTCCTCCTCCTCGCCAACCTAAAAGGAAGGCAACAAGTAAAGCCACTGTCAAAGCTCCAGTGGCCAAGGTGGCCAAGGTGGCCAAACAGTCAAAAGGCCGACAGGACCTGGATTCCCTTTTTCAATCTTTGGGCCAACAAAGTCAGCCTACTCCCTCCGGGTCCCAAACGGATGCAACCCGTATGCCATCGAGTGAACCTTCTCCTCATCTGCTACAACGGTCATCTCTGGCCGATTCCAGTATTCATGCTGCTACTGACTCCCCTCTCCCTGCTGTTTATCCTTCTCCAATTCGGTCGTCAGCCACACTAGTCCAAACACCTCCTTCAGGTCCTAGTCAAAGTCGGCCTACCTTGGTCGACCCTAGTGACACATTGGCTTGGCTGCGATCTTTTTTGGGTGAATCTACAGAGCCTGTGAAGCCTCCAACTCCGAAACAGACCGATGTTTCCGAAGCAAAGAGCTATTTGATGGCCGTTTCGACCATGGCTCTTTCAGATGCTTGCAAGGAGTCTGACCGAATAAGGTCTTCTGCTGATGTTCTCTTGTCCTCTTCTGATCTTACCCCTGGCCTAAGTGCGAACCTTCAGGCCTTTGTATCTTCTCTTGCGAATATATTCGTAAGTTATGAACAGGCCTGCAAGGAGATTGAAGAAGGGGAAAAGAACCTACAAAAGGGTGAAGATATGAAGTCTGAGGTTAGGGTTCATTTGAAGAACATGGAGAGCTTCCAGCTGATGATCCAGGAGAGTGGGAGAACTATTTCTGCTATTGCTGAACGAATTGAGAATATGAAGAGGGAGCTCCGGGACTTGCAGCGGGGGATTGAGAAGGCCGAAGAGGTGAAAGCAAAGGCTAATGAAGATATGATTAATACGGCCAGGATTACTGAGGAATTATCTAGATCACTCAAAGTCCATAGTGCTCAAATGGAAAAGACAAGGATCCAAGTGAAGTTGGCTTCTGATAGATCGGCCTCTGCTATGGCTGACTGGGCAAAGGCAGTGGACTCCTTGAAATTCTCTTTGAGTGTATCTTTACCAGCAGATCCTTCATCGGTCGGCCTTGAAACTTCTCAATCACAAGTTGCTGTTGAAGTGGCTGAGAAAGAGAGCAATCCTTTGGCCGTTGAGCCTACTGTACCCCAATCTTAGTTTTTATTGCTTTTTCTGAACAGTTTTCTCTGGCTGTTGAGCCTCTTGGATTATGATAACAATTTTCGGCCATTTGGCCTTATTGTATTTCAGTTACTTTTGATTTTTAATCTTTTGCGGTCAAAAGGTGACTCGCTGTTATATTATGCTACCTTTTTTATTTCGGCCTCTTAGCCGTTTTTTATTAATATGCCTATTGTTCATATATCTTTGTAGCACTGTTCCCACATAATAGGATGCATGATACTTCTTAAGATAACGGCCATTAATTGGCCGACTGTGGATGTTTGAATCCATATCCTGTAAGTGATAGGCTCCGCCTTTTAATACCTTATAAATCTTGAAAGGTCCTTCCCAATTTGGGGACCATTTTCCAAATTCATTACTCTTGGTACCGACTGGTAAAATAACTTTCCAAACTAGATCATTTTCAATAAATGTCTTAGGTCGAACTTTCTTATTATAAGTTCTAGCGACCTTATCTTTTTGTGCTTTTAAATGATCAAGTGCCATAAGCCTTATTTCATGAAGGTCTTCAAGTTCGGTCAACATGGCATCTGAATAATCTTGATTTGATAAACAATTTTGTTGCGCCACTCTCATTGACCGAACTGTTATTTCCATTGGTAAAACGGCATCATGACCATAAGTTAACTCGAAAGGAGTTACTCCCGTACTTTCTCTTTTAGAATTCCTGTAAGCCCATAATGTTTCAGACAAGAATTCATGCCAAACCCTTGGATTATCTTCCACCATTTTTTCAATATTAAGTTTCAGAATTTTGTTGGTTGATTCGGCCTGTCCATTGGCTTGAGCATAATAAGGTGTTGAATGAATTATTTCAAAGCCATATTCTTTTGCAAAAGCCATTACTTCACTACCAGTAAAAACTGATCCTTGATCGGCCGTAATTGTTTGTGGAAGACCAAATCTGTGGATAATGTTTTCTTTGAGACATTTTATTATTTCGGTCTGTGTGACCGTTTTTAAAGGAATAGCCTCAACCCACTTTGTAAAATAATCAGTGGCAACTAAAATGAATGCGTGTTTTTTAGAAGATAGTGGAAAATTTTTACCAATTATATCAATGGCCCATCCTCTAAATGGCCAAGGTTTCACAATGGGATGTAGTGGAACAGCAGGTACATGTTGAATTGGGCCATACCTTTGACAGGCTTGACATCCTTTAGCGTACTTTATGCATTCGTTAAACGAATTCGGCCAAAAATAACCGTATCGTCTTATAAGCCATCTCATTTTTATGCCGGCTTGGTGTGCCCCACATATTCCTTCATGAACTTCGGCCATAACTTGCATTGCTTTTTCTTGTGATATGCAGAGTAGTAATAGGCCGTCCGGGCTCCTTTTATACAATTCGTCATTTAACAAAACAAATTTCAATGAAAGCCTCTTAATTTTGATGTCAGTCTCTTTGGTCGGATCTTTTAAATACTCAATGATAGGAAATCTCCAATCATTTTGAGTAATATCTAAATTCATTATTCCATGGTCGACTAAAAATAGAACTGAAGATTCAACTCTTTTTTCAATCGTGACCGTATTTTTGAATATTTTTAATGGAATTTTGAAACCTGAGGCTATTTGGGCCATTTCATTGGCCTCGTTATTTTCACTTCTTGGAATAAATTGCATTTCGACCTCGATAAATCGGTCAACCAAATCCTTGGCTTTGTAATAATATTTAATTAGGGACTCACTTAAACATTTATATTCCCCTGTTAATTGTTTAATAACAAGTTGGGAGTCCCCCTTAATTTTTACAGCCACTACCCCTAAATCAAGTAAAATTTCGAGGCCTATAATTAATGCTTCATATTCGGCCTGATTATTTGAGCATTCGAAATCCAATTTAAGGGAAAAACAAGTTACCTTTTTCGTAGGTGAAATGATAATAATCCCTGCTCCAGCACTTTCCTCCGTTCTTGAACCATCAAAAGTCAGGGTCCAAGGTGCCAAACCAATATTACCAATCTCAATACTTGGAAATATTTCGGGCTCAAGATCGATATTGGGATGATCTGCTAAAAAATCGGCCAACGCCTGGCCCTTTATCGCCTTTTGAGGGACATATATTAGGCTGAATTCAATCAACACTAAAGTCCACTTGGCGATTCTTCCTCTCACAATCGGTCTATTAAGCATGTATTTAATAACGTCGGTTTGAGAGATAATATAGACCTCAAAAGGAATCGTATAATACCTTAATTTAATACAAGCAAAATATAAAGAAAAGCATAGCTTTTCAACCGCATTGTACTTTATTTCTAAATTGTTCAAAGATTTACTTAAATAAAATACGGCCTGTTCGTAGCCGTTTTCTTTGTCCTGGGCCAACATCGCACCTAATGAGCTATCAGAGGCCGATATATATAATTTGAGCGGCTTCCCTTTTTTTGGCGGCATCAAGACGGGTGGTTTACATAGATATTCTTTTAATCTTTTCGAAGGCTTCTTGGTGATGCCTCTCCCACACAAAATCGTCCTCTGTCCGAATCTTTAACAAGGGTGAGAATGCTCTGGTTTTGCCTGCACAATTAGAAATAAAATGGCGCAAGAAGTTAATTTGGCCAAGGAATCTTTGTAACTCTTTTTTATTAGTTGGTGCCTTAGCATTTTGAATGGCTTTGGTTTTATTGATATCGACCTCAATTCCCTTTTGGTGGACTAGAAATCCTAAAAAATTACTGGCCGATACGCCGAATGCACATTTTAAAGGATTCATCTTTAATTTGTGTTCTCTCATCTTTTCAAAAGATTGTTTTAGATGTAAGAGATGTGTTTCAATATTGGTCGATTTGACCACCACATCATCAACGTAAACTTCTATGAATTTTCCAATGAATTCATGGAAGATAACATCCATTGCTTTTTGATAGGTCGATCCAGCATTAATTAGGCCAAAAGGCATGACTACCCACTCAAAAGTACCAATGTTACCTGGACACCTAAAGGCGGTCTTGGATATATCTTTTTCGGCTATGAAGATTTGATTATAGCCGGAATGGCCGTCCATAAAGGACAACATTTGATATCCTATGACCGAATCAACTAGCATATCGACCACTGGCATCGGGTACTCGTCTTTGGGAGAGGTTTTATTAAGGTCTCTGAAATCAATGCATACCCTAAGTTTCCCATTCTTCTTTATTACTGGGACTATATTGGATATCCAGTCCGCAGATTGGGCAGGCCGTATAAATCTGGCCTTGAGTAACCTATCAATTTCTTCTTTGACCTTTAGATGGATTTGTGGGGCCATTCTTCTTGGTGGTTGTTTATATGGCCTAAATCTTTTTTTGATTGGAAGTTTGTGCTCAACTAGAGATCGGTCAAGGCCTGGCATTTCATCGTAATCCCAAGCAAAACAATCTCTATACTCTCTTAGCAGGTCAATCAATAGGGTTTTATCTTTTTCTGGTAGACTCTGATTAATATATATCGGTCTATTTTCTACTAGAGGAACTTCTTGTAATGGATCTTTAACTTCGGCCGCTTCGTCA
>JAESVK010046515.1:0-26075 GCA_017140935.1 Hamamelis virginiana
AATCAGGTGCAGGTTCCTATTGATACGTCCCCTGAGGGTTTGGTAGGTTTAGTAAATCCGGTTCATCATGGACCGTCCATCTCATTTACTGAATCTGACTTACCCGAGAGTGGGAGTAATCATCTGCAAGCTCTATACATCACTGTGGATATTTTGGGAAAAAGGGTTCCCTCAGTTTTAGTTGACAATGGATCAGCATTGAATGTATGTCCACTCAGTACTACTACTGCATTGGGGATTGAACCATCTGAGTTTTCGCCATCAGGACAGACTGTCAGAGCTTATGACAACACTCGCAGAGAAGTTGTGGGAATGGTGACTCTTCCAGTAGTTATTGGGCCAGTTGAATTCAAAATTGATTTTCAGATCCTAGATGTGCCGGCCAGTTTTAATCTACTTTTGGGACGACCGTGGATTCATTTGACCGGGGCTATGCCGTCGTCGCTTCACCAGAAAATCAAGTTTCCACACCAAGGTTCAGTGGTCACTCTGAAAGGAGATATGGAAATGAACAGAAATAGTCGAGTACCAATTTGTGAGATCAGCCAGGAGTCATCAGAAGTGCTACTGTCAGGGTTCGAGTATGTACAGGCTATCGAAGGAGAGCCCGAGCAGAGGGAGTTGATACCTCTTGATTATAATCCTCATGGGAATCTGCATGTAGGACAGATCATGAAAGGAATGGGATTCTTCCCTGGAATGGGATTGGGCCGAAGGTTGCAAGGTATCGCTGAAGTTTTGAAGTACCCGTCTGCTATCCATCCTTATGGGTTAGGCTACAAACCTACTAAGGAAGATAAAAAGATAATGGCTCAGAAGAAGAAACAAAAAGACACTGCGAGGGCGAAAGGACGAACCCTTAACTCAACCCTTGAGCCATACAGACCAACTTTGAATGGGGCTTTCGTCAAGGAGGGTGATGACTTTCCATATTGTGGTTTCCTTGAACCGTGCTACCTTGAGGATCAGAAGATCAGTGTACCTGGGTTTGAGATTTTCTTCAGTGATGAATGGTGTTCTCCTATTGCTTCAGTGATCGATGATGCTATTACTAGTGAGACTGGTAAGGAAAAAAAGGATTGGGTTGAAGACCTTGATGCTGGTGCCATGACAGTTATGTTCGAGCAGGCGGTTCTGTGTCTCGAATTACATACTTATGAAGTCGAGGCGATCTATCCAATTGAACCTACAACTTCACCCTTATCAAACTGGGGCTTTGAAGATTGTCCTTTCATCCATGATTGTGAGGAGATCGAGTCACTTCCATCTGATGATAACTTGTAGGTGTCTTCAGTAGAATAGGATTTCCCTGCTTTCTTTGTAGTAGTATAGGATTTCTGATATTCAATTTTCAATCAACAAAAAAAGTATTCATTCTCTTCTCATCTCTCTTGCAGTGTCTCTTTTTTATCATCTCTGGATTTGTATGGCATGAACATAGACCCGCGTGAGGATGTTCCCCCTGAGCTGGACGAGCAATATGGAAAGGGGCACGCTCAACCTAACATGGATGAATTAATTTCAATCAATTTAGGGACGGATGAATTACCTAAGATAATTAAAATTGGATCAACACTGTCGCCGCAAGAGAGAGAATCATTGGTAGAGGTTTTGAGAGAGAACATTGAAGCTTTCGCATGGTCGTACCAAGATATGCCAGGCATTGATCCCGACATTGTGCAGCATTTCATCCCCACTGATCCGAATATGAAGCCAGTCAAGCAGAAGTTGCGGAGAATGAAGCCAGAATGGGCCTTGAAGATTAAGGATGAGGTGATCAAGCAGATGAATGCCGGATTTCTACAAGTAGTGGAGTACCCAGAATGGTTAGCCAACATCGTTCCAGTGCCTAAGAAGGACGGGAAAGTACGAATGTGTGTTGATTTCAGAGATCTCAATAAGGCGTGTCCTAAGGATGATTTCCCTCTGCCTCATATAGATGTATTGGTTGACAACACTGCTGGCCATGCACTCTTGTCTTTTATGGATGGCTTTTCGGGTTACAACCAGATCAAAATGGCTTCCCAAGATATGGAAAAGACAGCTTTCATTACACAATGGGGGACATTTTGTTATCGGGTTATGCCCTTCGGCCTTAAGAATGCTGGCACGACATACCAAAAGATGGCTACCACACTGCTGCATGATTTGATTCACAAGGAGGTGGAAGTGTACGTAGATGATATGATTGTGAAGTCTATGGATAGGGAAGGACATTTAGCTGCTCTGAAGAAGTTCTTTGAAAGAATTATCAAGTACAAGCTGCGTCTGAACCCTCAGAAATGTGCATTTGGAGTGACTGCTGGGAAGCTGCTCTGTTTTATGATCACACAGAGAGGGATAGAAGTAGATCCGGGGAAAATCAAAGCCATCATGGAGATGCAACCACCAAAGACAGAAAAGGAAATCCGGGGATTTTAGGGAAGAATTCATTTTATCAGCCGTTTCATAGCTCAGTTGACAACTACCTGCGAGCCGATTTTTAAGCTGCTAAAGAAGGATGTACCGACTAAGTGGAATGAGGAATGTCAAGAGGCATTTGATACCATCAGAAGGTATTTGAGCAACCCACCAATCCTGGTTCCCCCGCGACAAGGTGAACCGTTATTACTCTACTTAACTGTCACCGAAACCGCGATGGGAGCTATGTTAGCTCAATATCTTGAAGAATCCTTGAAAGAGAATGCCATCTATTACCTCAGCAAGAAGATGACAGATTATGAAGTGAACTATAGTGCTTTGGAAAAGACATGCGTAGCATTGGTATAGGCAACTCAAAAGCTTCGCCATTACATGATGTCTTTCCAAGTACTCTTGATCAGTCGAATGGACCCATTGAAGTATCTGCTTGAGAAGCCTGCTTTGTCCTATAAAACAGCGCGGTGGTTATTGTTATTGTCAGAATTCGACATTCAGTATGTACTGCAGAAATCAGTAAAAGGAAGAGCTATAGCGGAACACCGGCAGAATGTACTACTTCACAAGCAGACAATGGCAATTACCAGTTCCCGGATGAAGAAATCCTTGTGGTAGAGAAGAAGGTGTGGAAAACGCACTTTGATGGAGCATTAAATAGGAAATGATGTGGCATAGGAGTTTGTCTGGAGACACCTGAAGATGTGATGATACCTGTGGCAGTGAAATTGAACTTTAAGGCAACCAACAACATAGCTGAATATGAAGCTTGCATTCTAGCTTTAGAATCAGCATTGGCCTTGGGAGTAGAAGAGCTTGAAGTGTATGGGGATTCAGCCCTTATCATATGCTAGACTAGAGGGGAATGGAAGACTAAGGATGAGAAGTTGCTGCCATATCACGATTATCTAGAGACACTGGTGAAAGAATTCCGTCAAATAAAATTCTTTTACCTGTCTAGGCAAAAGAACAAGTTTGCGGATGCCTTAGCCACTCTAGCATCCATGGTAGAGATCCCAATAGAAGGGGGAGTAGCACCGATGATCATTGAATCTAGAGAAGAACCCATCTATTGTTGTGCCCTAAGGGAAGGAGAACCAAACGACGGGAAGCCATGGTATCATGATATTCAGCAATACCTAGAAAAAGGGGAGTATCAGCCAGAAGCATCCTATGTTGACCGAAGAAGTTTGAGAAGGTTGGCTAGCCAATTCATCTTGTGCAGTGGGAGATTGTATAAAAGGTCTTTTGACGGTGTCCATCTCTTGTGTGTAACAGAAGATGAAGCAGAGCAGATTATTCAGGAAATACATGAAGGAGCTGGGGCTCCACATATGAATGGGTATATGCTTGCGAAGAAGATTTTGAGATTGGGTTACTATTGGTCGACCTTAGAAGGTGATTGTGCTAAACATGTTAAGAAATGCCATAAGTGCCAAGTGTTTGCAAGTGGTAAGCATCAGCCATCCATGCCACTCACTACCATGTCATCACCATAGCCATTTGCAACATGGGGCATTGATATCATCGGCAAGATCACTCCTGCGGCCTCGAATGGGCACGAGTACATACTAGTGGCTATTGATTACTTTACCAAGTGGGTAGAAGCAGTGTCGTACAAAACTTTGAATGCTAAGCAGGTTGCCAAGTTCATACAGTGCAACATCATCTACCGATATGGAGTGCCACGTGAGTTTATTTCAGACAATGGGCAACATTTCAAAAAAGATACTGAAGAGCTTCTTAAGAAATATGGTATAGCACATCACCATTCCTCTCCTTACCGTCCGCAGACTAATGGAGCAGTAGAGGCAGCTAACAAGAATTTGAAGACCATTTTGAAGAAGACCACGAATACGTACAATGAATGGCATGAGAAGTTGCCTCTAGCATTGTGGGGCTATCGCACATCCATTAGGGCATCAACTGGGGCTACGCCTTACTCGTTAGTGTATGGTATGGAAGCAGTGTTACCAATTGAGTTAGAGATACCTTCACTAAGGGTAGTTAAGGAAAGCCAACTAGCAGAAGTCGATTGGATAAGGGATAGATATGAGCAGCTGTCACTAATTGACGAGAAGAGATTGAGGGCCCTATACCATGTTCAAGGTTATCAGAGAAGAATAGCAAGAGCATTTAACAAGAGAGTCAAAAACAGGGGCTTGAAGAAAGGGGATTTGGTACTCAAAGAAATCAGAATGCCGATTCATGATCCGAGAGGAAAGTTCAAGCCAAGTTGGGTGGGACCCTACATCACTAAAGAGATACTATCAGGCGGAGCCGTGCGTCTTATGGACATAGATGGGATCGAATTCTCTCAACCTACCAATTTGGATCAATTGAAGAAGTATCATGTATAAATAAAAAAATTAAAAAAATAAATAAATAAAATAAAATAAAATAAAATAAAATAAAATAAAATAAAATAAAATAAATAAAAAAAGAAAAGCCCGCTAGGTAGAAAACCTGAAAAGGCTGCTTAGGCAAAAATTAGGGCAAGAGCTCGCTAGGTAGAAAACCTGCAAAGGCTGCCTAGGCAAAAAGTAGAGCATTAAAAAAAAAAAAAAAAAAGAAAAAGAAAAAGAAAACGCTTTTCAATTGATCCCATGAACTACAAAGACCTGATTCTCCAAGCATTCAAAATAAGTCAAAGTTTTATGAAGAAAAGAAATATTCAGAGGATGGAGATATGTAGGCAACCCATAAAGTTACCTTGGGTGCGGTCCAATTCTTTAAGGCAAAACAACCCTGTGTTTGTTTTCAATTGTAATTGTTTGAAGTGATTTATTCAAAACTTAAAAGATAGAATTCTTTTATTCATGAAATGAAGAGAAACCTTTCAAAGGTCTATTACATGCCATATGATTCTAATTCCATTCATTCTGAATAATAAAAAGCATGAGAAATATGTTTCAAAAGTTCTGTCAAATCCTTCGTTCCTTCTTTGAAATTTCTTCAGAGTCATCATCTCTTCTTCTCTTGTAAAAGTACTACTTGTAAAGCGTTAGGTGGAAGTGACGAAGTGTCCCCTCGCTCTTCATATGAAAGACTTTCGATAAGCCATAAGATCCTAGCCTTCATTTCTTGTCCCCGAGTACCCATATTCTGAGATAACCATTGCCTATAAGCCTTATCCAGTTCAAAAGGCCCATGAGAGAAATCAATGTGAGTTGTGCGCAATACAGATGGCCACCTTGACATCAAAGCCTTCACCAATGATGGAGAGATCGCCTTGGAAGTATAAGTATGCTCTGAGAGAGATGGAATCTTCTGTTTGGTCCCCATTTGGCGAAGCAGTCAGATTGCCTAATAGAAAGAAGTGTGTTTCAGCCCTACCAAAATTACTGCAGAATAACCTGGAGAACGGAGCAGAAAATGGCCAGAACAGTTCCAGTCATGTACATACACCATAAAAGTGAGAAAACCTGTTTTAGTACAAATGTTTACAAATTACATATGATTATCAAAGTGAAACCCCGTGTCTCATAGAGGATTGATCAACGTCTTCGAGAGTTCCTCTTTATCCCTCTGCTAGATCCCTCGCCAGCTGAAGAATGACGTGGTGGGTCAGGTGCCTGAAACGGTGTTCACAGTTTGATCAGTTTGTGAAAAGGGAAGGAAGATGAATTTGAGAATGTGATTTGAAGTTACCTGTTGACGAGTGAGAGCGGAAGTCCTCAAGCTCATCCTGCGAAGGTCACGCCTCATGGCGGTAGTAAGATCAATGTAATCCTGGCAATACTCCCGAGGGACCTGTCAGAAATGAATGATGTCAGTGTATCAGTGGGAATGTGTGTGCAGTTAATTGGTTCAGTGGGAGGTTCACCTGTTCGTAAGAAGGATCTATGTGATATCCCTCATCGACTGAAGGTCGTGAAATAGTAGAAGTCACGAAGTTATCTTCAACTATCAGCTCAATGTTCCAGTCTGCAGGCTGCAAGGCAGGAGGCCTATTTGTTTCTTGATCATTATCACTAACAGCAGCTCTAGAGCTTTGACCCCTGGAACGGTGACTCTGTGGACATAAAGATGAAGTTTTGTGATTGCGTTTATGGAAATGAAGGGAGGTGTTTTTATTTACATACCCTTTCAGGAAGCTCTCCAGTCGCCAAGGGGCGCATCAAGAACTGTTGACAGAAGACCTCATAGCTCGCATCAGAGAAAAGGAAAGCGGAAAGATCCACTCCTCTCTTGGACTCTAACAGGGCCTCACCATTCAGTTTATCAGTGTGACGCATATTTGCAGGAGGCAGAAAAGGCGCCCTAGCTGCATCCATGTTTCCATAAACTTGGCGACAGACTCTTTCACCCAAGTACCAGTATCTGCCGGCAGGCCCCTCAAACAAGATTCGCCTATGTGTTAGGAGTACACTATTCATGTGGGGAGAAGCCAAAGTAGTCCTCCAAGTACCCCATGGGTCCCAGTTCACCTGAAGATTATGAAGAGTATGAGAGTTGAATCTCGAAGATTTAAGAGAAAAACAATGGTTTGAGATTTTACCTGTTCTGCAGTGAGATCGGCAAGGATAGCTTTGGCAGCAGCATAATCATACCTATGGAGGTTGGAGTGTTTCCTGTGGCATGGATCAAAGCGAGCTAGAAATGGCCATTGGTTAACCCCCTCTTTCAAGAGAGGACAACCAAGACCCAAGTAGATGAATGCCCATACCTGCATGAAAGAAAGATCAGGGAATTGATGAAAATATGGAAAGATTCTATTGAAAGACAATTGGGTGAAATCAGTACCTGCCATATGAAAGCCAAGCCGCCGAAATCCTGGGCAGCATCTCGAGATTTGTCACACATGGAGCGATACATAGTCGCTAATGCAGCTCCGCCCCAGTCATACAGGTGAACATTATCCGTGTCCTCCAAACTCTTCAAAAAGCCTAGAGGGGCTATGTCCTGTGTACCTGCAAAGAAAGTGCATGAGAGCAGATACAAAATGAATGCACGGGCAATATCCTCGGGTTCCCCTCCCTCCTCTTCATTTTGAACACTGAAGTGATTATAGAGCCAAGAGCGCCTGACTCCTCTTTTTGTCAAAGGAACATTTTCAACGCCCAAAAGATTGTGCAAGTATTCTTCATCTGCGTGAGCTTCTTCATAAAAGGCGAGTGGTTGGCCTCCAATATGAAGTCTTGTAATCATAGTGAAGTCAAGTGGGGTCATAGTCATTTCCCCAAACCCGAAGTGGAATGTGTTAGTGGTGTCCCACTAGAGTTCAGAAAGAGCAATCATGGCCATTCTATCCATGTTGTCGAGCCAGAGAGAATCCAAGAAGAACTTAAAGCCTGCTTGCTCAACAATGGCCTTGGCTTGGGGTTGGCGTGTCTCCATTAATTCCCACCATTTGACGAGCTTACCTAAGGAGTATCTTGTACGGATTTCGAAATTGGGCTGCATAAGCACATTTGGGGTTATATTCACATCAAAGCAAATGTTGTTATTTCTAAAGGAATTTTGATTCAAATGTAATGCAAGTATGACTATTGATTTACATATCATGAATGAAGTAAAATTTATGCTTTGAATGAGCCAAAATGATCAATACATTTTCAAAAGGTTTTTACAAAAAAGATATATGCATATTGTATGACACAATTTATTATCAAAGGCATGGGTGGTGTCACCAAAATCCAAAATGTTTCAAATTCAAAATTGATGGTGTTTTAATCAAATTAAACATCATAGAAAATTTTTGAGATACTTTACTTGACATGAAATGACTTGTAAAGAAGAAAATGGATAATGGTGTCATTGAGGCATTTTATCAAACATGTGATATGCATATTTTCAAAATGATATTTTTAAAGAAGATTGATCGTGGCAAATACTTTCTAAAATCCTACAAAAATCATTGAAACATGATTAGGATATGTTTGATTTGAAAAATCAAAGTTTACTTCATTGAAGCATTTCATCAAACACTTGGTGTGCACCATTGACAAGCTTGTGAAGCTATGAAATGGGGTTCCCATGCTTTTCCCAAAGGTTACAATGATATGAAAATCAACAACCACAACATGCAAACAAGCATTTTAACTCAATCAATTGCATATGAATCAAGAATTATTGAGGAAATTTAACTTACATTGTCTTTGGAGTGAATATATGAAAGATGTGTTCTAGGCTCCAAAAGTAGAGATGGTGGATGAGAGTCTCCATATGAGGGTGCCTTGTATCTAGCTTTGACTTCCAAGAATGGATATTTCAAGTAAGGTGGAGGAAATTGATTTCTATCCATCTTTTGAAGAGAATGGAGTATGTGGGAAATAGAGAGGTTCACACCAAATGAGAACAAGTTGAAGAACTTGAGAGAATGAAGATGATTTTGTATTGGCAAGAGTGCAAACCAAAGATTTGGTTGAGTATGTATGAATTGAAGATCAAAAGCTAGGATTTTGGAGCAAAACCAAGCTTGGAGGTGGTTTAGAATGAGCACAAGAGTGCATATGAGCATGAGAGGCTTTAAAAGAACCAAAAAATTTCGTGTCACACATGGTGACCGTCCTAGCTAGGACGGCCAACCGTCCAGCCCAGGACGGCTAGCCGTCCAGGCCAGGACGGCCACCAGTGTTCCCAATTTGATTTTTCTCAATTTTTCTATCTTTGATTGAAATTTCTTGAAAATTCAGTTCATTCTTGCATAAATCACTCCTAAGTGATGATTTTGAGTATTTATATGGGAGATGTACCATATAAATGATTTTTGAAAGTATTTATATGGGAGAAGTACCATATAATTGATGATATGTTCACATGGGAGATGTACCATGTAAACGATGAATTTGAGTTATTTTATGTAAGACATAAAATAATGCTTTATATGGGAGAAGTACCATATAATTGATGATATGTTCACATGGGAGATGTACCATGTGAACGATGAATTTGAATTATTTTATGTAAGACATAAAATAATGCTTTATATGGGAGAAGTACCATATAATTGATGATATGATCACATGGGAGATGTACCATGTGAACGATGAATTTGAGTTATTTTATGTAAGACATAAAATAATGCTTTATATGGGAGAAGTACCATATAATTGATGATATGATCACATGGGAGATGTACCATGTGAACAATGAATCTGAGTTATTTTATGTAAGACATAAAATAATGCTTTATATGGGAGAAGTACCATATAATTGATGATATGTTCACATGGGAGATGTACCATGTGAACGATGAATTTGAGTTATTTTATGTGAAGCATGAAATAACATTTTGAATGATTTGAGATTATTTTATGTGAGTCATAAAATAATGCTTTATATGGGAGATGTACCATATAATTGATGATATGCTCATATGGGAGATGTACCATATGAACAATGAATTTGAATTGTTTTATGTGAAGCATAAAATAATGGTTTGAAAATATTTATATAGGAGAAGTACTATATAAATAATATTTCTTATGGGAGATGTACCATAGAAATAATGAGTTTGAACTATTTTATGTGAGAGAAGTATCACATAAGATGATAACCTGTATGTGTTTATGTGAGAGAAGTATCACATAAAATGATAACTTGTATGTGTTATGTGAGAAAAGTATCACATAAAATGATGATTTGTGTATGCTTATGTGAGTGAGATATCACATAAATGTTCATTTATCATTTTTTGAATATTGCTCTTAAGAACTTTATTAATAGCTTCTGCCTGGCCATTGGCTTGTGCATAATATGGAGTTGAATGAGTAAGGGTTATACCTAATTCTTGAGCAAATTCCCTAACTTGTTCCCAGTGAAAACAGTACCCTGGTCTACTGTGATAGTTTGGGGAATTCTAAATCTTATAATTATTTTCTTTAAGAAAACAATTATATCCCTTTGATCAACACTTTTCATAGGTTTGGCTTCGACCCACTTAGTAAAGTAATCGGTTGCCACTATAATAAAAACATGATGCTTAGAGGAAGGTGGATAAATTTTTCCAATTAAATCCATTGCCCATCCTCTAAATGGCCAAGGTTTTATGACTTAATGCATTTCAATGGCTGGTACATGTTGTATAGGGCCATGTTTTTGACAAGCTTGGCATCCTTTTGCATACTCTATGCAATCCTTGGTCATTGTAGGCCAATAATACCCATGTCTTCTTATTAACCATTTCATTTTAAACCCTGACTGATGGGCCCACAGATTCCTTCATGGATTTCTGCCATTACTACAATGGTTGATGCTTCATCAATGCATCTTAATAGTAAACCCTCAGGAGTTTTTCTAAATAAATCTTCTTGATATAAAATGTAATGGATAGCTTGTAACTTTGTTTTTCGAGGTGCTTCTTGATTTGGATTTTTTAAATATTTAATGATTAAAATTCTCCAATCATTTTCTTTTTTGTGAACTTCCATTACTTCAATTGGGATTCCCCTTTTAGCTAAGGGCATGATTATTTGCCTATATTGTAATATTTCTTCTGTTACTATGGTTTTAAACCCAGAAGCATTTTGGGCCACTTTATTGGCCTCTTCATTTTCATTTCGAGGTATTAAGTAATACTTACTTCCTCGAACCAATAAAGGAGATGTTTCACAGTTAGGTAATAGTGAATTAAGTTATCACTTAAACACTGATACTCACCTTGAATTTTCTTAACTATTAATTGTGAATCCCCATAAATTTCAACTTTTGAGACCTTCATCTCTTTTAAAAGTTCGAGCCCTAAAACCAGAGCTTCATATTCTGTTTGATTATTAGAGAGCTTTTCTTGTATTCTCACTCATAACTTAGTTCGAAGTCCCATTGGAGATTCCAAAATGATTCCTATCCCAAAAAATTGAGAGGTTTTGGACCCATCGAACCAGAGTTTCCAGCCTTTGGTTGTTATAAAAGCAACCACCTCTTCATTTGGAATTTCAACAGTGGGGTGATCAGTAATAAAATCAGCCAATGCTTGGCCCTTTACTACTTTTTGGGGAATATATTTCATGCAAAATTCAGTTAATGTGATCATCCATCTTCCTATCCTGTTATTAAGAATTGACTTTGTTAGCATGTATTTTATTATATCAATTTTGGAAATCACAAGAATACTTCGAGGCAACATATAGTATCTTAATTTAACAGCGGCAAAATATAAACTTAAGCATAATTTTTCTATTGATGAATATTTACATTCACATTTATTCAAGAATCTGCTCAAGTAGTAGATTGCCTGTTCTTTGCCTTCTTCATTATCTTGGGCCAGCATGCTTCCAATTGATTCCTCAGCTGCAGCTATGTAAAGCTTCATTGGCCTTTTTAAAGAAAGGGCCATGAGAACTGGTGGAGTAGTTAGGTATTGCTTGATGGCTTCGAATGCCTTCTGATGTACCTCCTCCCATTTGAAATTTGATTCAGCTCGAAGCTTTAGTAATGGAGAAAATACCTTTGTTTTCCCTGCTGCATTAGATATAAATCTTCGCAAGAAATTTAGTTGCCCTAAGAACTTTTGCAGTTCTTTTTTATTTGATGGTGGTTTAGCTTGAATTATAGCCTGAGCTTTGTTGGTATTTACTTCAATTCCTTTTTTATGGATCAAGTATCCTAAAAAATTTCCAGCAGCAACTCCAAATGCACATTTCTGTGGATTCATCTTGAGCTTATATGTCCTCATTCTTTTGAAGGTAGTTTCTAAATGCTGCAAGTGAGTTTCTTTGTTAGGAGATTTTATTATAATATCATCAATATAACATTCTAGAAATATGCCTATAAAGTCATGAAAAATTGTATTCATTGCCCTTTGATAGGTAGCTCTAGCATTTTTTAGTCCAAATGGCATTACCATCCATTCGAAGGTGCCTAACCCAGTGCATCTAAATGCTGTTTTATGGATGTCTGGTTCAGCTATAAAAATTTGGTTGTAACCAGAATGTCCATCCATCATTGACAACATTTGATTACCTGAGGCACTATCTAGAAGCATATCAATAATTGGCATTGGATATTCATCCTTAGGAGTGGCTAGATTTAGATTTCTAAAGTCTATACACACCCTAACTTTGCCATTTTTCTTAGTTACAGGTACTATATTTGACAACCATTCTACATACCTGGCTGTTCGAATAAAACCTGCTTTTAGCAGTTTCTCTATTTATTCTTTCACCTTTGGAGCAATTTCTGGAGACATCCTTCGAGGTAGTTGTTTGAAGGGTCTGAATCATTCTTTGATAGGTAATTTATGTTCTACTAGAGCTCGATCCAATCTTGGTAACTGATCATATCCCCAGGCAAAACAATCCTTGTATTTTTTTAATAACACAACCAGCTGTTCTCTGTCTTCCTGCTTCAGAATGCGGCTAACAAAAGTAGTCTCTGGCTTGAGTTGTGTCCCCAAATTTACTTCTTCCAAAGGGTCTTGCTGCTGTACCCCCGAGTGTCTTGATCCTGCTCTTCTACCATGACTGCCACTTCTTGTAATTGTTCTTGCACCTTTGCGGTTGCCACCTTTTTTAAGGCCATTTTGATGGCCTCGAGCTGCTCTAGCAGCTTAATTTCTTTCTTCTGGGGTTTGCTCATCATCGGAAACTGATGATAACTATGTAAGGAGTTGGTCCCATCTTCTTTTATCACCCCTTCGGGTAAAAAACTTACTTCTATAGGACCAAGCTCTCCTTCATATAGCTTGGCTTCTGCTATATTGGAATCATCTCCAAAAGGCCGTTGATCGGCCTGAACTATTTCAACTTGCTCATCATTTACCAACATTAACTTTTGATGCATCGAAGAAGGGACACATTTGTTTGCATGTATCCAATCTCTTCCCAATAGGGCATTGTAATTTGCCTTTCCATCTACCACAAAAAAGGCTGTCATGGAAATCTTTGACCCTACCCCCAATTCTACTGGTAGGATTCCTCTAGCTTGTTTCCCATGTCCAGCAAAACCTGAGATTACTACTTCTGTGCTAGTCAGCTTCATTATCGATGAAGACTCTATTAATTGGAACCCCAT
This sequence comes from Hamamelis virginiana, assembly GCA_017140935.1. NCBI lineage: Eukaryota > Viridiplantae > Streptophyta > Magnoliopsida > Saxifragales > Hamamelidaceae > Hamamelis > Hamamelis virginiana. The sequence goes on from JAESVK010046515.1 coordinate 13,372, forward strand.
CAAAGTGAGCCTTAATATATAAAGGTTTAATATGCTGGGTCATTTGATGGGTAGGTGGTTCGAAGTTATATAGGAAACCATCTTCTAATTCAGCAACTCCAATTTCTGGGTAATAACCTTGCCAATCCTCGACCTGCCCTTCTGTTTCTAAAGGCTGGTCAGGTTTTGCTGCAAAGGTAATAGGTAGTGTGTAGGCCATGTTAATTTTGGCCTCAGTGGGTAAAGTTCCAAATTGCACCTCCTTCTTTTGATTTGTTTTCCTCTATTTTCAGAGATGGTTCTTTAACTTCTTTCTTTTCTTCTTCTTGTATTCTCTCATTTTTCTGGCTCATTGAGGAGATCCTCATCTTCATCTTCAATATCAGCTGACTTTCTCCTATCAAACCTTGGATTTGTTTTGTTTATCTGTTGCTGGTTGGTTATCCCTTCTATGCCTAAAAGCTTATTCCTTTGCTGCTTTTCTGCAAACTTCCTTTGCTCTCTTCTTTTATGTGTTCGAGTCATCAAGGGGATGACTTCTTCTTCCTGGGTTTGAGGATGTTTCAAAACATACCAATGATTGGCATTTAGTTTTGGGGGTTTTACCATTTTGGGGTGGAATTTGCTATGATATTGTTCTGCTACCTCGAATGCTTCTTCATCACAGGCTTCTTGAATTTCTTCGTCCTGTTCTTCAAGTAATTCATCCAGCGAATCCTCTCGAGGAATACACCATTTAGTAATAGGTTTGAAGGCTCTGGCTGGTCCTCTGGCCACTCCATATTTCTTGATTGGCAAATCTGACTCCTGCTTAACATAGGTATACCTTTGATAAGGCCAAGTGTTATTTTGCCTTCCAATTTGAATGCTTAGGAAAGTGTTTGGCCGAGGAACTCCTGTCATTCGAAGCCTCTTAGTGGGCTGTATACCTTTTTGGTAGGCCATTTGGTTTGGCCTAGTCTGTTGATAGTATATTTGCTGCTGGCCTAGTCCTCGAACCTGAGGATGAGTTTTATTCATTCTCTCTTCTGTTTCAGCAATAGTTCTGTCCTTCATTACTCTATTGAAGGACATATGATTTGGTCTCCTTGGTTCTTCTTGGTAGTATGGTTGTTGCTGATCAGACCTTCGAGGTTGTGAATCCATCATGTTTTTTCTTGTTTCTTCAGGTTCAACAACTACCTTTCCTTTCATTGTTTTACTAGAAGGTCCTGCTCCCTCTCTGTATTTCTCATAGCAAGCTTCTGCTAGAGCTTTTCCACAGTTGATGCAAAGCTTATCCATTAGATCCTCTATCCCAGTATATGGAGAAGTGGCACTGCTTTCAGTAGAGATTTCTGTTTTAGCTTTCACTTGTACGTTAGCTCGAGCCATTAATTTTGGTTTCCCGAAGCCAAAGACTGGCTTCTGCTGTTTTCCCTTGGATAAGTGGATGTTGTTCATTTCTACCTGTAATTCATGAACATTAGGGAAAGGATTTTCATCTACTATCATGGTAGGAATATTTTCAGGAAAGGTTAAAAGTCCTTTCTTAATATTTTCTTGAATTACATTCCTAAAGACTACACAATTATTGGTAGAATGTCTCCAAGAATTGTGCCATTTACAATATTCCTTATTCCCCAATTCTTGCATGCTAGGGATCCTATGTCCTCGAGGGAGCCTGAGAAATTTTCCTTTGAAAAGATAATCAAAAATTTCATCAGCTTTTGTGATATCGAAAGAATATTGTTTTGGAGGAAACTCAGAATTTCCTCGAGGGTTTACAGAATTATCTTCGATCTTGATTAGAGCATCACAAGTATAAGGCCTTTTTCCTATTACTTCTGCTGCATCTATCTCTAGATTAGGGTCATGGTAATATGTTATGTAAGAAGAATTTCTTCTTTGTGCTTCCTCCCGTAGGAGAGCTTCATCTAGAGACCTTCGAGGTTAACTCAAACAAATCTCTAAAATCTACATCATCAGATTTTTTTCTTAATTCAAAGGTTAATCCATTCTGGGCCAGTTTAACAAATTCGGCCTCGAGTAGATTCACTCTACATCTATTCTTAAGTTTTTTGAACCTGTAAATATACTGAGATACATCTTCCTCTTGGGATTATCTCAGTTTAGCTAAATCGGCCATGGTCACTTCTGGTTCAGTTCGAAGGAATTGGGCATGAAACATTCCTTCTAATTGTTGCCAATTGGTTACTGATCCGGCAGGTAAATTTACATACCAGGAAAAAGCAACTCCAGTGAGGGAACTTGCAAATAATCTTAATTTATGATAGTCATTATTTCCTACCTCTCCACATTGTCCAGTGAACCTGCCTATGTGTTCTATGGTTGATTGAGTTCCATCCCCTGCAAAAAGAGTGAATTCTGGGACTCTGAACCCTCGAGGGAACTCAAAATCTCTGTCTATCCATTCTGGATAAGGCTTTCTGTATACTGGAGTAGTTACCCCCCGAGCTAGAGGACCTACTACTTCCTGGATAATTTCGACTATCCTATTTCTATCATCCCTTCTTTGGGGTCTATGTTCTTCCTCCCTTTCATCCCATTCTTCAATGGGATTTCTCATAGGGATCGGTTCTCTTCAAACTGGTCCCCTGTTTTCCCATTCTTCAATGGGATCTCTCATGGGTATAGGTCTTTCCCTAACTGGTCCTCTTCGAGGTTCAAGGGGATCAAATCCCATACCTCTATTTGCTTCCATAGGGTACTGATGGTTCCCTATAGGCCTTGCTGGGTGGTTATTTCTTCCCCTTGGGCCATGTTCCATTGGTCTTTTTAACTGGGGTATATTTTCATCTTCCTGTTCTACCCTTCGACCCCTTTGATTTTGTACTGTTTCTTCAGTCCTAGCAGGCATTCTATCCAATAATATTGCAACATGCCGTTCTAATGCCCTTTCTAGGTCAATCCTATTTTGATTTTCTATGTTGTTAGAAAAAGTTTCGAACAAGGGCCGTATATTCTCAGTCGGCTCCCTAGATTGTTCAGACTTTTCTATTATTTGATGCACCATTTCATTTGTCTGTTGCATACTAGTCTCCAACCTTGTATTTTGTTGTGAACTAGACCTAGTTTGTTGCAGCATTTCACCTATCAGTTGTGTATTAGCTTGCATCATTTCATTTATTTTCAAAAGTAATGCTTCCATCCTTGCATAAGGATCTTCCTCTCTCACTGGGCGGTCTGTTTCTGAGTCACTTAACTCGAGACCAACCCGACTAGCCATTTCATTTTTGGCTTATGAGGATTCAGCTTGCTTACTTTTAGTGTTAGGAGCCATTACACTTGACTTGCATGTCCCACCGGGCATGCCAAATTGTTGATCCGATTTTAAATTTTTAAGAGTTCAAACCACTGTAAGGTAGTTCGAATCCCTCGAAGTTATGGAAATCAGATGATGGGATTCGAATGCCTCAATTAAGAGGACTTTTTTGGGAGACAGGTCAAGTTAATTAATCCTAACAATAAATAAATAAGCAATAATTTTAGAACGCAATAATAACAATTAGTTTATAAAAATAAATAATAAAAATATTGCCAGTACGGTTCGAGTTAATCTCGGACCCTTTAAAACTAACAACAATTACTTTAATAATAACAATAAAATCTGGAGGCAGTGGAATAGATTTCAAACCCATTGAAATAAATCTCGAGGACGAAACTAATAAGAAGAACCGCCTTCCTAGAATTCTCGACGAACCCAAGCTTTCTCTTGTAGAGCTTCCTTCGAGCTCCTCCCTGGAATTTATGACCGTCTTGAGCCACCTCGAACTCTCTTTCTAGTTTTCTTTTCCTGAATCCTTGAATCTTCCGTATTGCCAAACTTCGAATTGCGAACTATGATTGATAATGACCCTACTGCGGAACCTTGATGGTCTGCGGCAGTAGAGCTCCCAAATATACCTTTCCTTGAAGAAGAAAGAAGCTTTGAAGCTATTGTGTATGTTTGAGATGCCTTTTTCTGATTATGGGTTCTCTTTTTATAAGAATGAACTTCAGAATCCTCTTCGAAATTGACTTCATCAGACTCCATTATTTGCAAAACTTCTATCTTCCAATTGTAGAGTCTCATTCGAATTGAATTTCTCTTAAGGTTTATCTTAAGAGTCCTAGCTTTATGCTTTGAATCATTTCTCCTTTCGACACTTGGCACTTCCTGCATAATCTAAAGAGATATAAATCCAATCTCTTTTTATTTGTATTTCAAAAATATAACACCTCATTATTTCCTTAATTTTATGATTTATCATTATTCACTGAATAATTGAATTCGAATTCGAATTTTATATTTTTAATACGTGTCAGCCAATCAATGGCTGGTGTTAAAAAATGGATTAACAATTAGTGAAGGCTGTAAGGAAGAAAATTCACATGCAATTATGTACGTGGTGACTTGAACAAAGTCGTGTTCAATTACACACCACATACTATTTTTAAGGTCTATCTGGAGTAAGGGTTATGTACACTTTTATACCTCGAATTTTGGGCGTAATTAATTCAATCTATAGGACCTAAAATTTTAATTTGATCAATTTATGAAAAATTTTTAAAAATTTGTTTCAATGTAGGACAAAACTGGAATCTTAATATTTTCTAAGACAGATTAATGCAACCGTGCTTGGATACTCTCAACTGTTTCTTCCTCAACTATTTAAATGTTAAGATTTCAAGCACTGTTGCATTAATATGTCCTAGAAAATATTAAGATTCATTCTCATCCATTGCATTTAACCCCCAAATTGAAATCCTTAATTAGTCATGTATGTGAGGGTCATGTGAATTGTTGGACGGGAAATAAGTCTTTTAAGCTAGGTGTATAGGCTCAAACTAGGATGCCACGTCAAGCGGAGATGGAGTCTCTGTTATTTAAGCCAACGGCATTCCAATTTTGTCCTATATTGAAACAAGTTTTTAAAATTTTTTCATAAATTGATCAAATTAAAAGTTCAAGTCCTAGATTGAAATTACCTCCAAAGTTCAAGATACTAAAGTGTAGATAACCTTTGGATTAATTATCTCTTTTGGAGTTTAAAATAACACTTGATCTAAAGAAATGGAGTGATAATTACTTCTAGATGCCTCGAAGGAGATAGGATGGTTGGGTAATTAAGCTGCGTCTTCTAGCTTTTGTAAAATATCAAATTTTGATATGTGAAGAAACAGTTCTTCAAAAGTACGTAATTTTTAGCAAAACTAATCCAAACCGGACCTTAGTGAAATACATCCACTTTATTCAAATTATCAAAGCATGCGCATAAAATTCTATATAGTCCTAATGTATTTAGTATATGCTTACAAAAGTTATGTAAGCATGAAGCCCATAGATAATTGTGTGATACGTATTTTGAAAAATTGATAGTTAGTGTTGGCCCAAGTATATACCTCTAGAGGGGGGGGTGAATAGAGGTTAAGCAAACTTTAAAAACAATTACCAAATAAAAATTATGGTTTAATTAAATTCAGCGGAAGACAAAGTTTGAATCACAATATATCAAGAGATACAACAAGTAAATTGAATAACAATTAATATAGCAAGTATATGAATTGAAATGCAAGAGAAGAGTTAGAGAGATTCAAACACAAGGAGTTAATGTGGTTCGGCTCCGCCTACGTCCACGCCTTAAGAGCCCCATATTGAGGATTCCACAATCCACTATGGATCATTCCTTCAAGGTGGAGAAACCTTTACAACTTGCCTTCTTTCAAGGTGGAAGACAACTCACCCACAATCTACTTCTAGGTGGTAGATTCTCACCTACAAGGGTTACACTCAACCCTTACAACTCACAAGATTATAATATGAGGTTTGAGTACAATAAAGAACACTCATTAATGAGTAGAAGATGTATAATAATGAAGCTCTCACTAATATCTCTCAAAGATTTGAACTAATTTGGCTTCAAGAGAGAGAATGATGAATCAAGTGAATAAATCACACAAGAATGATGTAAACTAAGTTTGAGTATGAATGTGTACGATCATTAGTTGATTCAAGACTCATAAAATGAGTATAAATAGGTTCCAAGACAAATATGGCCGTTAGGGGTCAAAATAGAGCCATTTGGAGTTGCAGAGCATTAATTAGTTGACTAGGACAAGGTGGTTAGTCTACTAGCAAGCATATTTTCAAACACTTTTAACTTCCCGAACACGGTTAGTCGACTAGGACTAAGGGGTTAGTCGACTAGCTCATGAAAAATACATTTGAAACATTTATGGGTTTGTTAGTTGACTAGGAGCAACGAGGTTAGTCGACTAGCAACTTAAAAATCATTTGGAAAAATTCTTCGGGATCGATTAGTCGACTAGTCAAGGGCTGATTAGTCAACTAACAACTCTGCTTCTCAAACATGGCTACTGACTTGCCATTAGTCGACTGATAAAGCATGATTAGTCGACTAAGGAACTATTGGTCGACTAATACAGGGTGCTTAGTCAATTAACTAAGAATTTCTCAAAACACTGCCTCAGGACTTCTCTTAGTCGACTAGGACTAAAGGGTTAATCGACTAGGGAAGTTGCAATGTCAGTATTTTGAAATTTGTAAGTCAAAATCGACATACAACACTTGGGCAAGTTAACTAACTGTTCCAAAACATTTTTGGGCAAGTTTAAAAAGTTTTCCAAAGATGTTTAGGCTAAAACAATAAGTATAAAACATTTTGTCTTTAAATCCATATAGCCCATTATGAGTTTGAATAAACTTTTAATCAAAATATAATTTTCCAAATTAAATCAAAGTTGAGGTCATTAATGCATGTTCTTTTGAGCCAATGATAGTTCATCCTAAAGAGAGATTTATAATATAAATCGTAAGCACTTACACAAGAACAAAAGCAAAATCTTCAACACTTGAGCTTGGCTTGTGCTTGGCTTGCTTGGCTTCATCATTACACTTCAATAATGTTGTGGCTCATGATAGGATTGCATCAATGTAATAGCTCTTCAAAGTCTTTAAATAAAGATGCAACATATTCACATCCACATAAGGTTCAATAAAGTGCAAAAGCTTCATAATGGTTTGAGCCTCTTTCAATAACACTCCAAATCCTGTTCTTAATAAATATATACTAAAATGGATATACAAGAACTATAGGATAATGTCAATCAATCAATAAGGTTAGCCAAACAAACATTAAATAAATATGACAATGTTAATCAAGTAACAAATATGACATTGTCAAACAATAAACATTTATTCAAAAAGGTTAACACGAATGAACATCAAAATATTCATATGCAATACAACAATATTATCATGTGCAATACAGCAATGTATTCATATACACATGAGAGATCAAAGCACAATGTTTGTTATCATCAAAATCATTTAAAAAATATGGATGGAAGCCATAAGGCTAACAGTTAGATTAGATATTGTACTTATTAATGTCATTCATGTCAAAAATCACGGTGATTCAATGTCAGAATTTCAAAATATAGTTATGAAAAAATATGACCACCGAAAACTGTCATAGAATTTTTTAGTGACATTTCAGAGAAACTAATCGCTGAATCACTGTATTTTTTGGCATACATGACATGCATAAGTACAATATCTAATACAAAAGTCAGTTTTTCAAAATATGCATCGCACAATTACCTATGGTCTTCCTGCTTAAATAAACTTGAAAAATCATATGCTGACTTGATTAATTCTATATACTATAAAATAAAACTTCCATTGGGTTTTCTTTTTCTAATTAAGAAACTTTCTAGTCGATTAATGGCAGAGCAAGTGTCAGAGCAGCTCGAGCCATGCATGGGTACACTTAGATGGAAATGTTGTCGTGGTGACAGGAGCTTCTTCAGGCCTTGATCGAGAATTCTGCCTTGATCTCGCCAAGGCTGGCTGCAGTGTTATTGCAGCAGCTCGCAGAGTTCATAACCTTGAGTCTCTTTGTGATCAAATTAACCAATTCTCAAGCCCTTCAGTGCCCAATGGAACCACCCCTCGCAATATCGGCAAGGTTATTGCTGTGCAGCTCGATGTGATTGACCATGCCATCGGCGCCATTGTACAGAAAGCTTGGGATGCGCTTGGTCGCATTGATGCATTGAGTAATAATGCTGGTTATCGAGGTTAATTGAATTTGGTTGTTTTTATTTTGATTGGTTTGCATGGATGCCCTTCATTTTGATTATTCTTTATTATTTTCTTTTTCTATTGGACCATATAAATTACATCAACTCAATCCATACGGGAGGATGAAAAGAGGGGTGAAAATTCAATTTGGCCCTTTTTTTTTTTTTACTCGACCAAAATACTATTCCTTCTTATATCAAATATATAAGGATTGAATAGTAAATTAGGTATTTATCTCTCGTATCAAATACACAGATCAAAGGAAGGAAATCACTTTTTCATTATACATTCGTCCTACCAAACACACAAGAAAAAAAAAAAAGGGACTCTTCTTCGCTATTTTCATTCCTTCTACTTTTTCATCCTCCTCCGTACCAACAGAGCATTAGTACTGGTATGCCTTACTATCAAACCAACAAGTTAATGGTTTTCCGAATATCTACCTTTTTTAAAAAAAAAAAAAAAAAAAAATTTTTTTTTAAATTTTTTGAATAAAGTGGGTCGAGAATACTTTAGTGATGGGGGGGGGTGGGGGGGTGTTTTGGTTCATCAAAATTGAGGAAAGAGAAATTTTTCATTTTTTTTTCCCAGTCTACATATTACAATCACCTGCTATCTATTTTAGGTATGTTCTTCATTGGCCAATTAACTCAAAATTTGATACCTGTATATCTTTCAGTTATATTTGCAAAATCAACTTGAGTTAATTCCTTCGGCTTCAAATTATGCAAATAATCTTAAATATATATGTGCTTTTTTCTTTCAGTAAATAATCTTAAATATATATGTGCTTTTTTCTTTCAGTTTGACTTTGTGAGTCTTTATTTTTGTTCCTCTAATCTTAATTTAATTGATATATATATATATATATACAGAAACGATCCATTAAGGACCCGTCCTTATCTTACGGTAAGGTCCATTCACCATTTTCTCACTTAGGATAGGTATTTTGAAAAAACGACCGTTGGATTAGATAATAATCTCATATATGTCATGTCTGCCAAAAATCACGGTGTTCCGATCACTGGTTGATTTACTTATATATCTTATATTTGTCTTCTGAACATATATAAATTGTTGGGATTTCAGCGAATCGAAACATTCGATATCACTTTGTTGGAAATGTATTACTAAGTATAGAGCAAGATTTATATGGAGCTTATGGAGATGTACACCTTATAAGCCATACAGAGCTCCTACACTCTTACAGAGCTCTTACACACTTAACAAGAGACTCTCAAAATAGGAAAACTTACTTTCCTACTTGATTTGTGTCTTTGGGACCTTTCTCTTTTGATCCCTCTTACATTGTGTGTGGGTTAGCACCCCTTTTTATAGACTCTAACATACATGCACCATAAATTATCTTTAATGACTTTTCCTATTTCTAGACAATTATTCATGAACTAATCTATTAAATTTACCTTTGTAATTAATTAATTAAAAATGTATGAACCAAACCTAAATACATTGTATCTACTGAATACTAATTATGAATTACTATTTCCGACATATATGTTTCTAATTATTTCGGTGTTGTGAGTTTTTTAGGTCTTAAGAGGTTTGCATTGGAGACATCTGATGAGGAATGGAATAAAACCCTGAAAACGAACTTAACAGGATCATGGTTGGTTGCAAAATATGTGTGTAAAAGCATGCATGATGCAAATCAAGGAGGATCAATCATCAACATTTCTTCCATTTCTGGTCTTGACCGTGGCCAAATACCCGGAGCTATTGCCTATAATGCCACAAAAGCCGCCATAAACAACATGACGATGGTAATATCACATCACATCATATATATGACATATATGCAAGTAGTGAAATTGCTTCAGTCAACAAATAAAAGCGTAGTAAAAAAATTACAATGTAAACATTAATTAGTTCATCCTTATTCATAACCAACATAATAATTAACACTTCCCCTTCTTGGCCTCTCTAAGGAAATGATGGAGTATACTCCAGTGAATACAAGAAGAAGCTAACTTTAGTACACCTTCGTTGAGAATTGATAGAAAGTTCCATTTGAACCCTAGAGATGAGACCACACTAGAACGAATTCAGGACACCATCTAAGCCGTTCACTTTTGAGCTTGTGTCCTGAAAAATTGTCTTATTGCTCCCCTTGAGCATACATGATACCAAGGCAAGATATGTCAATTGACAAACATCCAAAAAGATCCTGTCCCAACCCTTGATCAAGGCCAATGAATGTCAAACCTTTGGAGAAGATCCCCTCGTAGAAAGGTTGCTGCCTCAAAATGCAATTGAGATGGTCAATTGGTTTGGTATTCAGGTCATACAGGCATCAAGGACATTTTTGTTTATTGTTTGTTAATATGTTGATCGATATTAATGACTTATCACTTGTTTCTTTCCCCCACTTGTTTCTTTCCAAACAACCAAACACCACTGATTGCAAGGGAAGATGACATTATACTAGTGTGGTTTGGTGAATGTTTTATTTCTTTTTGCTTGCCATTTTTAACTGTTTGTTAATATTTTGAATTTTATTTACTTCTGAATTTGGTATTAATGGTCCGAGTGTTTTTCTTTAGTTTCTTATTTATTTATTTTTTGCAGGTCATGTCCATAGAATTGGGGGTGCACAAAATCAGAGTGAATGCAATAGCACCTGGACTTTTCAAATCTGAGATCACCGAGGGTCTTATGCAAAAGGACTGGCTCAATAATGTAGCTTTAAAAACGGTTCCTTTAAGAACATTTGGTACATCGGACCCAGCATTGACATCGCTTGTTCGATACCTAATCCATGACACTTCAGAATATGTGTCGGGCAACATTTTCATTGTTGATGCAGGTGCCACCCTACCTGGTGTCCCAATTTTCTCTTCACTTTGAATCTTTTTGTAGATTTATTGTGTTTTAATTAACATGCATCATATGTCACAATGTTTCTGAATTCTAGCTGGATCTCGATTCATTGATTGCCACTGGATTCATTCCAGTGTGCACACATGTGCATGTGCCTGTTTTAATTGGAGTAAAACTTGTATGTGTGGGATTTTCATGTTCCCCGTGCTGGGAGCGGAAATCCCATGAACCCGTGATAGTGTTTATAGATCATGCCACAAAAATTAAATCCGAATCCTTCATCAAATATAGAAAAATCCGTACCTTGAGATCTGTCTGGATTGATCTCAAAAATCACGAACGGTTGATCACTGCTCGATCCTTCAAGCCTTCTACCGTATTCCCCAATGCCAGAACGTGAAGAGAGAATGGCTCTCTTTGTGCTCTCCTTATTGGACGGCTGCCTCTAGGGTTTAGATATTTCGTCTTACCCTAGTGGCTGCCCAACATGGCATATATATAGGCTACGGTAGGGACCCAAAAGCAAATAAGTTTCAGGCTCCTAATGTAAATATAAAAAACTTATTTACATTAATTATAATTCATTCCACTAAAGAATTATAATTGCACTCCCTAGCTTATTCGAAATTAAATTTCGAGCTCTATGTTATTAAATACTTATTAATCTCCTCACGTTAAGATTACAGATACCCGTTGATTAAATTAAATTACTGACAATATTATTTAATCAACATCTATTAATCTCCTTGAAACCTTCCACGTAACTTATTTGATATGTCGGATACAAAATCCACCTGCAGGGTTTGACATAATCAAAACTTATAAGTATTCTCAAGGGGGTATCATCAATCCCTATACCGGGATGTGGATTCCGTTAATAATTAATATTCACCATACAATTAATGCAATTATCCAACTCATCGAGATTATTGACCTATAAAGATCTCACTCTTTATGAATCAAAATAACTAACAATAAATGCATGTGTCTATTAATTAGTTCGGGATTAAGAGTATAAGTATTCATAATAACCATGAGGTATTAATTATTTTATGTGTCAGTATAAAATAATTACCCCAATATGGTCCCGTTCAATACACACAAGTGTACTAGCACATGAAGTTGGAACTAAACCATTCCCCGTAGTCAAGACAGACCTACTGAAATCATGTGCTACAATCTTACCGATGGTGTGTCCTACTCCATCTCAGATTGTGAACAATAAGCTTATATTCTACAAGAACTGATGATCTGATCTTTTGTGTGTAAGCCGAACTCTACACACCAGATCATCTACTATGTAGAATAAAAGACACACATGCATAACATTAGAATATAATATAATGCAAACATAGCTCATACAGATTCTCATGTAAAATGCAATATCAGAATTCATTAATAAATAAATACTAAGGTCTATTACATAAAAACATGGCTTTTAGTATATAGCCCTAACACCCTGAAATTACAGTTCTATCCACATATTGCTTTCTTTTATCCCACTTTTTTAGCCTTGTATAATCTTGCTGTGTGGTGCTTTGCTTAAAAACCTGGCTGGTGTGACTCATTTTGGCTCAAAAATCACTATTACTCATCGATGATGGGTGACTTGATAATGTGAGGATTCTTACCTATTTAAAAGCTTTTCGCAATACTAGAACTTGTTGCTTTCTGTTATGAGCATTTTACATTTTTCTCAATGCATAGAAAATATTTTTCAGAGTTTTAACTCAGCACCTTCTATCTGGTCCTTTTTTTTTTTTTCTTTCCATCCCTGCTTTCATTTGTTCAAAATTTT
>JAESVK010046530.1:0-15197 GCA_017140935.1 Hamamelis virginiana
ATTCTTACATTCATCCACCATTCTCATCTTCCATTCTCAAATTTATCTACCACTCTCAAATTTAACTACCACTCTTAGATTCATCCACCATTCTTTCATATTTACCATTCATATATACCCACCATTCACATTTATCCACCATTCATATTTACCCACCATTCACATTTATCCACCATTCATATATACCCACCATTCACATTTTAGATGTCACCCAAGGGTGTACATAAATTCTCATGCACCCTTCTTAATTGATGACCACATGGCACATTTCATTGCCCAATGGCAAAATGCCAAGTGTGCAATAAATAAAATAAAATAATAATAATTAAGAAAATTTACTATTGAAAATTTACCATTAGAAAATTTACTATTCAAAATTTTGGGGTCTCACATATGATCATAAGTCTGTATAATTTTCAAAATGTCACTATCATGCTTAGTGCACATTTTACTTGTCAGCTGACCATTTATAATAGCTTTATACAGATTCCAAAACGGTGTTTTCTTCAACACCTCATGATGTTGAACACTGAGTTTCGCATCATTAAGTAAAGTCACAGTTGCATGTAGACTAGATCGGTAATTGGTAATTGATTTTGCATTATCTGCATTGTGACATTAAATATATAAATCAATCAGTCAGAACAAATTTGTCACCTCCTCAATAGATGTATACATAAGATATGTTAAAATGTATACATATTAAGATAAATGAAAGTAACAAGGTCTAATATTAAGATCACAACTTTTCTCAAATATAACATCCAAAATAAACAATCCACTAGTTGATGAGCAAAATTTCAGAGATGGCATAATCACACTATGATATTTTCCATAAGCACAATATGGTATATTTAAAATAATATGTATACATGTATACCAAATCAAAATGCCAAAACCCAGAATCGAAAACATCTAAAACTAGGTTGAATCACACTTTGTATAAGCACACTTTGTTTGAATCAAAGTGCCAAAACCCAAATCAAATTACCAAATCAAAGTGCCAAAACCCCAATAACTCAAAGTCCCAAAACCCACAAAATTTCCCTCAAAACTTTGATACCCAAATCACCAAATCCAGAAATGATACAAACCCAGAATCGAAAACAGCTAAAACTAAGAATTCAAACAATCCAAAGTGTCAAATAGCAGGCCTCAAGGGGTGATAACTTCTGTGCTCAGACAGAGAAAAATATACATGTATACATATTTTTTTAAATGTATACATGTGTTTCCATAAGCACAATATGGTATATTTAAAATAATATGTATACATGTATACCAAATCAAAATGCCAAAACCCAGAATCGAAAACATCTAAAACTAGGTTGAATCACACTTTGTATAAGCACACTTTGTTTGACTCAAAGTGCCAAAACCCAAATCAAATTACCAAATCAAAGTGCCAAAACCCCAATAACTCAAAGTCCCAAAACCCACAAAATTTCCCTCAAAACTTTGATACCCAAATCACCAAATCCAGAAATGATACAAACCCAGAATCGAAAACAGCTAAAACTAAGAATTCAAACAATCCAAAGTGTCAAATAGCAGGCATCAAGGGGTGATAACTTCTGTGCTCAGACAGAGAAAAATATAGCATGAAATGGTCTCTGAAACACATGTATACATTTAAAATAATATGTATACATGTATATATATTATTAAGAGAAACCAACACAAGTATACATAAATGTTTAAAATGCGAAACTTGTCATTACTTTGAACACATATTTGTGTAAATTCTACTATTGAGAATTAGATGCTACTTTGTATTTTCAAATATGGCATAAGCACACTATGGTATTTTCCATTAGCACAATATGGTATATTCATCATAACATATAAATCCATGTACAAAACCCATATTCGAAAACATCTAAAACTAGGTTGAATCACACTTTGTATATGCACACTTTGTTTGAATCAAAGTGCCAAAACCCAAATCAAAGTACCAAATCAAAGTGTCAAAACCCCAATAACTCAAAGTGCCAAAACCCACAAAATTTCACTCAATAAATGCATTATGAAATGGCCAATACAGCTAAAACTAAGAATTCAAACAATCCAAAGTGTCAAATAGCAGGGCTCAAGGGGTGATAACTTCTGTGCTCAGACAGGGAAAAATATAGTATGAAATGGCCTCTGAAACACATGTATACTTTTAAAATCATATGTATACATGTATACCTATAATTAAGAGAAACCAACACAAGTATACATAAATGTTTAAAATGCGAAACATGTCATATCTTTGAACACATATTTGTGTAATATCTACTATTGAGAATTAGAGGCTACTTTGTTCACATATATTTGCTATAGATCACAATATTCTCAAACTTCAGGCCAGGTATTAATGAATTTTCAGTGATTCATACATAAACTACTTGAGTTTAAGCGAAGGATTGAATAGTCCATGTTCAACAAGTTCATATGCTTCAAATATTATTTTATGAGAAGAGTTAAGCAATACTAATTACAAATAGTTGCCTATTAAAGATATATGTATTCATTATTAAAACATGAGAAATTTATAAATATATGAGTGTGTGTGGAGAGAGAGAGAGAGAGTGAGCGATGATCGACCACTATGACTTAATCATGTTAAAGCAAGATCTTAAAATGTTTAAGTGAGCTTCCATCCTATCCTTTAACACTAAGTGACCACACTTAAGAACGATCGCTTAATTTACAATCCATACTGCGAAGAGCATAATTCATGATTATATATATACTAAATTCAAAATATAAGTTTACATGTAAGACTCAAATGTGTTTCTCAAAATATAATATTGAGTATTATTAGCAATTTTTGTTCACATAAATGTGCTAAAGATCACTACTTGACTCGATGTATTATACCTACAATTCCATAAGCACAAAATCTAATTTTATAAATTTGTATAATCACAATATGGTATTCTCCATAAGCACATTATTGTATATGCAACATATCAAAAATTTGTCACCTTGCCAATATATATATACATAAGATATGTTAATACGTATACCTATTAACATAAATGAAAATACCAAGTTCTAATATTAAGATCACAACTTCTCTCTAATATAAAATCCAAAATAAACAATCCACAAGTTGGTACAAAATTGTATTTTCATTTATGTAATAAGCACACTATGGTATTTTCCATTAGCACAATATGGTATATTCATCATAACATATAAATCCATGTATACAACTTATAAGAAATGTATACATTTATTATAAGTATGAGTTATGTATACATGATATGAATATGACCTTGAGATCCATTTTATATATTAGACCATGCACATCTGTATACAAATGAACGTGAGAATTATACATATCTTATGTATATATAAAAAATTTCACATCTTTGAACACATATTTGTGTTAAATATAATGTTAAGAATATATACCTAATTTGTTCACATAAATGTGTGAAAAGATCACAACTTTTCTCAATGTATAATACACTTTTAAAATGTGAACAGTCCGATACAAATAATACCACACACATATGTATACAATTAAAAGTAAAAATGTACACAACTATAATATAGTTGTGATATTCTGACCTGAGTATATTTGAAGATTATAAATTTTGTTCTCATAAAACTGTTAGAAATCTCTATTTTTAACAAACTAAATTTCACAAATAATATATGAACTCAATGTAATGCAAAAATTTAACAATAAGTATACATTAACTCCACAAATGTGTTAATATGTGTTGACACATCAAATATGAGTTTTACGATCCATATTGTATACTTCTTCCAGAAATTTTACATACATTTATACTACAATATTTTGTAAACCCCAAAATCGCATCCCAAAATGTGACCAAAATCACAAATTTCTGGTATACAAATCCAAAAAAAATACGCCTGTAGTTCTCCAAAATCGATCTGATAAAAGGTCATGTTTCCTATACATAACACATCTTTCTAAAACTAATGTCAAAGATGTAATCTTTTCATAAAATCTGTTCTTTAAAAAACCAAAAAACCCATATTGTACACATATTTAAAACTTCATCCGTACAATTTTTTCCTAAAAACCCATTTTTCATACCTCACATAAACAGAGGAATGCATGAATCCCAAATAACGAAACAGAACCAACGACAATGGGACAGACCATTAGGTTTTTATGTTAAAATGAATCGGTAAATATGTTGTATACATATTTATAACATCATCCGTACAAATATTCCTCAAAAAAATTAGCTTTTCCAACCACAAAAGAAGATGAAAAACAGAGGAATGGCTTCAATCCCACAACAAAATGGATACATAAGCAAAATCATCGTGAAAAAACCCTAATACAAACCTTCTTTTCCCGTCTGCTTCTTCTTCATCTTCAAACCCATCTTAAAAATATTTTATTAAATAATATTAAAACTAAAATTAATCAAATATTTATTAAAAAATAATATTTTTTGATAAATTTTTTAATAGTTTACTATTATTTTTTTATCCAGATATCGCCTAGAATTTATGCTAGTTATACATATTCCAAGCACATATCATGGTCAGTAAGAATTACTACATCAATATTGTTATATAATGAGTTGTAATATATTGGGATATAATAAGTCCTCAGTCCTCACGTAATCTCATATGTACAGGCACCCATAAAAAATTATTGTATATATCAAACATGCTATTATAATGTGCACTTGGTGACCTTCATGGAATTAATTGCCAAATAGAGTTTAAAAAACTGACCTTTGGATTAAGTAAAATTCTTATGAATTTCATTTTTCATCAAAAAGCATACTAATCCAACGGTCTGTTTTTGAGTAAATTCTTAATAGTTGTTTATTGACCCTTTTTTATTATTTATTTTTTATTATTATTATCCAAAAGTCCATTTTGAGTTCTTTTTCACCTAAGAGTCTTATCATCTTTTCACTGTACCAAAAAGTCCAAAGTTAAGTTTTTTTTTTTTTACCCAACAGTCCAAGCAGTAATACAGAGAGGTAAAGTGATCACTTTCTACAAAATCAAAAAATAAATTTATGTGTTTCTCATTGAAAAAAACTTTTGTATAAAATGAAAAAATGACGGGATTTTTTGGGTAAACAAAACTTATAAATTGAACCTATGGTAAACATTTTTTATTAAAGTGGGGGCAAATCCCTAATACAGAGAGGTGACTAGGGGCAAGCAACAAGCAAATAATACAGATATGTGCATTGTATTACATTTCTCTAACAAATAGGAACATTAAATATAAGCATATAATATATATAGAGCAATGGTATTTTACCTATCTATTTCACCCACCTATTTCACCCACCTTAGTTGGCATTTGATGTGTGGTTCACGTCAATAAATGTTATATTTTTATTTTTTCAACATCATAAAAGCCATTGATCCACGTGAGGTGGATGAAATAGGTGAGTGAAATAGCATTTTCCTATGTATATTCTTTTAATAGGCGGTTCCATTTGTTAGTTTCACGGATTAGTTCTGCGTGCGGTTCGATTCTGAAAAAGCACTCGATCAAGAATCAAACCAAATTTATTGTTTCTCTAAAAAACAGGATCAAGATTGGACCGATTTTTGTTCTGTTCGGTTGTAAACCTGATTGAATTGAACTGATTGGATCGATTTATACATAGATTTACTCAACCCAAGTTGTACTCCTAACTTTGTAGGAATCTAGCATAAAAATATTTGGTGAAAATTAATGCCCATTTTGTTATAAATTTTGAAGTTTGGTTTTGTTAGAAAATTTTAAAGTTACAAGTGCTATGAGATTATATTTTTATATATAATGAGGATAAGATAAGTATAAAATAAATTTTTATGAAAATAAAATTTAATTTTAAAATTTTTTAAACTTTAGCGGGAGCAGATTTTTATTTATTGACCAAGGGAGCCTATTTTTAAGATAAGTATAAACTGTTTTTATTTTTTTATTTATAGTTTTTTTTTTTTTTTTTTTTTGCGGTTTTGATAAATAGGTCCAAGCAATAAAATACTAACCCATGGGATCCTTAAGGGTTACGATTAATTGATAAAAGTCAAAATATTTTTTTTAAGACTAAACTACCCTCGTCATATTTAGTTTTGCTAATAATCCTTAATTTCTTTTTGAATCTTTCCTAGTTTATCTTATTTTCAAATTTGAATTATTTAGGAAGATTAGGATCGGAAGATTTTGTTTGTTTGTCTTTTTCTTTTTTATATTTTTTCATTTAAAATTTGAACGAAGCATTGAAATACTAATATCCTTTAAGTGAACATTTTTTGGACGAAATTTATATGTTCTATTCTTGATTTTATATGTTTTAGTTTGAGCTTGTTATTTTTCATCCCTAATATATGTAATGAAATCTGAATGTATAAATTTATGAAAAAACATTAAATCTATATGTTTAAAGGTTCAAACAATTTTATACCGTCCCACAACCCAAAATCCTCAAACACGAAACCAAATCCAAATACATTTGTGATTTTTTATCCCCAACATCTATAATGAAATCTGAATATATAAATTTTTGAAAATGCATGAAATCTATATGTTTAAGGGTTTAAATAACTTTATGCCATTCTACAGCAACCCAAGATCCTCAAACATCAAGTGAAACCCAAATGAATTTGTGATTTTTATTCCCAACATATGTAATGAAATTTGAATATATAAATTTTTGAAAAAGTATGAAATTTATATGTTTAGGGGTTTAAACAACTCTATGTTATCCTATAACCTAAATCCTCGAACATTGGGCCAAACCCAAATGTATTTTTGATTTTTTTGTACCCAACATATGTAATAAAATCTGAATGTATAATTTTTGAAAAAGCATGGGATCTACGTGTTTAAGGATTATAAAAACTTTTTGCCATCTCATGACCCAAAATCCCCAAACATCAAGCCAAAATCAAATGCATTGGTGATTTTTATTCCCAACATAAATGAGATCCGAATGTATAAATTTTTTTAAAAAAATCAAATCTATACGTTCACAGATTTAAGAGATCTAACCTTTTTTTGGTCAAGAAGCGTCGGAGATGATGATACACTCCGGCATGGGACGATGCACTACAACACGAGACGCTGAACTCCGACGCAATACAGTGAACTCCGGCAATATGGGCAACACTCTCATGAGCTAGCAGAGATCATGGTTTGGGTAGTAAAGCTTGCTTTTGCTTTCTTTATCTATTTTGAAATAAAAATATTCCCTTCTTCACGGGATCTTGTTGCTCAGAAAACTATATTTATAGAATTTAGTAGCGTCTTTTTAGGAATTCATGTATCTTGTCCGTTTTGGACTTTTTTTATTAAAGGGAAATTTTGTCCTGAAATATGAGTTAGGGACCTAATGGGTTAGCACTTTTTTTATTGGACCTAATATTCCAAACCTCTAATATGAAAGACTTATGACTAAAAACCCTAAAATATATACTTTATAAGGGTAAAATTGAATTTAATTTTTTTAAAGGAAAATGCTAAAGCTCCCGTCACACTATCCCATTTAACATTTTCGTATTATGTGGCAGATTGAAGAGAGAGAAAGAGCGAGAGGAAGAGATCAACGCCTATTGCTAGCTCCTGTTGGTTGTTGCTGCTAGCTGCTTTCTTCTTCTTCAAACCTAAAAAACATAGTGAGAATGAAAAAAAAAAAAAATTAAAAAAAAAAAAAAAAAAAAAACTGTGAAAAATAATTTAAAAAAAAAACACTGTGAAAACCTAAAAAAAATACAGTGAGAATAAAAAAAAGACAGTGAACGTTTGTGTATTTTCACTGAATTTAGGTGTTTTCACTGTGTTGGACGTTTTTATTGTGTTGGGATTTTTTTTTAGGGGAAATTGGTGATAGGTCCTACATAAGAAAATTTTAATGCAAAAAGACCTCCTAAAATTTGTTTCCTTCAAAAGATCCTATTTAAAAATTATTTCATGTGAAAAGTCCTAATCTTTTAAAAATATTTTTCAAAATGGCGAAACCACCCCTGAATGTATTTTCACTGTCTTAGGTGTATTTTCACTGTCCTATTTTCATTGTCTTAGGTGTATTTTCACTGTCCCAGTGTATTTTTACTGTGCTATTTTCACTGTCCCAGTGTTTTCGCAGTTTTTTTTAAAAATATTTTTACTGTCTCCCTCTCTATTTTTAGTATTTTTATTGTCAATTTTTTTTTATATTGTTTTTTTGGTATTTTCATTGTCCTTTTTTAGTATTTTTACTGTGTGTGTTTTTTTGTATTTTCATTGAAAACACAGTTTTTTTTTTTTTTTTGACTGTGATTGTATTTTCACTGAAAACACAATGCTCACCACTGAGTCAGCTTCATTCATTTCACCAGCTCTGAGATCCAACCCACATTCTCGAGCACAATGAATTTACTAATAATACATGTAATCAAACAAATAAATAGCAACAAAACTACAATAAAAGTACCACTTTTCATACTATGCAAAAGATTTCTCCCTAGAATCTAAATACCAAAACAACATAGTGAAGAAATGATACGAAAAACACATACTCTTTGTTTCTCTCTATACATATAGATTTGAAGAAATAATGAAGATTTAGAAAGTTTTGAGAGAGGAGTGTTGAGTTTGGTTTTAAGAGAGAGAGAGAGAGATATGAATGTGAAACTATACAAATCATGGCTCGAAAGATGAAAAAGGCGCGGGTGGTGTTTCCACCGGTGTTAGTGGTTATCCTCCATCCGATCTGGCATTCGAATGAGCTTCTGCAACTTTTTCTGACTATATTCGCTGGAAATGGAAGACCGATCGCCTCTCTCTCTCTCTTCAGTCGGTAGATTTATTCGACGTCGAGATCTGCAACCTCCCATCGACTTCCAGCCATGGCCTTCTCCAATCGTTGTCGGCAACAAGATACTCACCGGACAACCAAAAACTCAAAACTAATCACGGATTAGCATTGATCCCTCATGAATCAACAATGATGTTGGATCTCGTCAATCAACCGCTGATGCTGCTATATCTCATGAATCGGTGGTGGTCTCAGCAATAATAATGCTTCATCGCAGATCGTTGAAAGACCATGTGTATTTTTTGGCATTTTTTTTGTGTGAATTCCATCTCTTTTTTGTGAAGATGGCATATGCTCCTCTGTCTCTGTCTTTGTCTCTCTCTCTCTTGTCTCTCTTTTTCTTTATTTCTCTCCGGCGGTAACAGGAGATCACACCGGAATCTGACTAACTTTTCATAGCACAGTGCAACCTCAATGAGAAAAGCCACTAGATCTACCATGTATATCTTCACCGCTGATGCATAAAGTCGCCGATGCATAAAGTTGCAGATCGAGACCATCAATGGAGATCAGTGGTGATTAGTGATGAACAGTGGAGAATCGATGCTGATTGGTGGAGGGTGATGAGTGAGAGTGGATCAGAGAGAGAGAGAGAGAGAGAGAGAGAGAGAAATGGGGAGAGAGAAGAGAAGAAGATTGGGAATCAAAACAAAACCGAGATTACCATCTACTATGTGAGCTTGAAATGATTGCTTCATAGACTAACAAAGTCAAAAGCCTTCCATATTTAATTTAATGGTTTCACAACTGTATCGTTAAAGACTTTGATGATTAGAAAACTCAGATATTATTGATTTAGGTAGTTGGTGAAGAAAGAGATGCAAAATTTCACCATTTTTTTTTTAAAAAAAAAATTTGTCTATTGGATGGTGAATGGGGAACATACACTGAATTATTTGGGCCTCAACAAAATAAATTGCATGTTGGGAACAAGATGCAAGTAATATATTATGACGGATTTGATTGGAAAAGTTTTCCACCAATATTTACAAAATGAAAAGTTGAATCCCCATTTTTTTTGTAAAGGATGAGAATTTCTTAGGCATTTTTTTTTTTTAAAAAAAATTATTGGAAAAATTATTCAAAAGTCCATGAGTTTAGAGCTTTATAGCATGAGGTCCAATTACATATCACTAAGTCCTTGAGATTTTCAATTTCTTTTGTGTATTTGTTATGTTAAAAAAACCCTTTGATCTAATTTTAATTATAAAATCCTTATGTTATGAACTTATGGATATATAACCCAAAATTATTTGGTCATCGAGCTGAGCTTCGTAGTCCGAGCATCTATGCCCTCCTACTAGACTCACATAGCATTTTTGACGTGCGCCTTTTACATTATGGATATTTTGTATCTAGCGGAGCATAAATATACTTATCCAACTCAGAGCGTAATTTTTAGCTGTAATCCATCGGTCTAACACGTACAAATGGGACTATGCCCCTATATATAGGTAATGTTAACCGACCTTAAGGTCGGTGATGCAGCAGCTTGAAAATTCTGGAAGCTCCATAGAAGGCGGTAACAAGGTAGGGGCATTTCTAAAAAGATATAGAAATAGGAAAGTTCTAGAGAGTGAATGACCAAGAGAATTCTGGAAACAATAAAGCGGTGAGAGGAGAGAAGAAGATGAAAGAAAGATCTAGAGAGAGAAGAGGCGGTTATGCATATTTCAAATCTCCCCCTCAACATCGACTCTTCTCTTTAACTCGATTCGGCTAATCATTCCAAGACGGTTTCGAAATTCAGCAAACTTTGTAGCACTAAGTCCTTTAGTGAACACGTCAGCCACTTGATCACTAGTTCTAATAGCTTCCATATTTATTTCTCCTCAAAGGATCTTTTTTTTGTATGAAGTGATATTGTACCTCCATATGTTTAGTCTTTGCACGAAACACTGGGTTCTCAGCAAAATGTATAGCTGACTGATTATCGCAATGTAGAGTTACCTGGTAGTCAGCTGGCTGATGCAAATCCTTCATTAGTTGCATTAGCCATGTGCTCTCATATGCTGCCATTACTGATGCTCTATACTCAGCCTCAGTAGTTGATAGAGATACTGTTGGTTATCTCTTGCTACACCAAGATTGCTTCTGAGCCAAGATTGAATACATATCCAGTAGTTGATCGGCATGTGTCATGATCACCGGCATAGTCAGCATCACAGTAGCCAACCACCTTACACTCTCCATCTTTCTTGTACAGAAGCCCGAAATCAGTTGTACCTTTCACATACCTCAGTATTCGTCGAACTGCTTCTATGTGAGGTTTCTTTGGCTTCTGCATAAATCGACTTGCAACTCCTACTGCATATGCAATGTCAGGTCGTGTAAGAGTAATGTAGATTAGACTACGCACTAATTGTCGATACATTGTTGCGTCCTCTAAGTTTTTGCCTTCCTTAGAACATAACCTGGCATTAACCTCCATAGGCGTAGAGACTGGCTTGCATTTGAGCATTTCGTACTTCTCCAAAAGGTTTCTTGCATACTTCTACTGGCATAGGAATAAGCCTTCTTTGCTTCGTTCTACCTTAAGACCAAGAAAGTGCTTCAGTTCTCCGAGCTCTTTCATTTTAAATTGTACCTAAAAGTTCTCTCTTATCCTTCGAATCTCCTCTATATCATCCCCAGTGATGATTAAATCATCCACATAAACTAGCACTACTGTTGTTTTACCTCCGTGGATCTTGACAAACAAGCTTGAATCAGCAGGTGTGAGAGAGCAACCTCCTTGGACTAGGAATTCTGTTATCTTACCATACCATGCTCTCGGTGCTTGCTTTAATCCGTGGAGAGCTTTTCTTAATTTACATACGTACCTCGAGAGAGTTTTATTTTCAAACCCTTCCAGCTACTCCATGTATATATCTAGATCTATTTCGCCTTGCAAGAAAGCATTTTTTACGTCCATCTGCTAAATCTTCCAATTCTTACTAGCTGCAAGAGCCATCAGGACTCGAACTGTTGTGAGTTTTGCTACTGGACTAAATGTTTCATCGTAGTCTAGTCCATATTGTTGTGAGAATCCTCGAGCAACTAGTCGAGCCTTATATCTTTTTATCGATTCATCAGGACGAGTTTTTACCTTGTAGACCCATCGACACAATATGGGCTTCACATCCTCGGGCTTAGATACTAAGTCCCAAGTTTGGTTCTGATTTAGTGCCAAAATCTCTTCTTGCATCGCCTTTTGCCACTCAACACTTTGGGATGCTTCTTCGAATGTCGTCGGTTCTCTTATGCCGTCTTCTTCAATGGCAACACTTGCATAACTCAGCTTTGGATATCTTCTAAGTGGTGGCTCAATCTCTCCAATCTCTTCTTGTGTTTGATCCCACAACTTCTTTTGTAACTCGTCTTCTACATCTTTGGAATCCAGCACCACTTGAAAGAATGTGAGCAATGAGGATTCGCAACGGAAGACATACAATGAAACTTTTGTAAAATAAAAATCATTCCATCACATTCCAGCAAGAAATCGAAACAAGCATAAGATCATGAATAACACAAGAACATGAATTAAACAACTTTAAAACATACTTACTTGATTTTGCCTTTGATGAAACCTCGATCGAATCCAAGCTTCAAAGTGTATGAAGCCTCCAAGGTATCCACACAAATCCAAGACTCAATTATCCTCTTGCTCTTGATCAACACTTGAAGCAAAGCAAGAATGAGAGGGAGAGGGAGAAAATGGCACCTAGGGAGGGGCTCCTCTAGGTCACGGCCTCTATAGTGGGGAGGGCTTTCTCACTCTTCTTTTAGGGTTTAGGTGGACTTAGGGATAGCTTGCACCCCTAGCCCTTGTATTTATAAAAATACAAGAGTTTCTACTATTGCAACTAAGGCCCACTATTATTAACAATTAATAAAGTGTCCTATTAAGTTGCATTAATTAGAAACTTACCCATCTCTAAATTAAAGAGCTCTTTTTGTGTTCTATTGTGTGTGAGTTATTGAGTTCACCCCAACCTAGCAGTGGACCGGGACATCTCATGTTCCCTAAAATAAAAACTTTCTATTTATGGTTCAATTGGAACAATTCCAATTTTTTCCCTCAATGATAACACTTATCATTAGGCCTTCACTAGTCATGAGTGACAACTAGCAACATATTATGACATATTAGGCCTTCATGTTACTTAATCCTTCATCCCTTAATGTCATTGTTAAGATAATCAGGCATGGTTATTAAGTCAAACCCTATTTTAACAATTTGTTATATGTTCTACAAAGTATAATCTCAATAAGATGAACTCGGTGAAACTCTTTCACAGTTCACCTATCACCATGGCCATGGATTTCAGACTGAGAATTACCTTTGTGAACAAACCTCGACATTCTATCTCATCAAAGATGAAAGTGGTGATTACTTTTTGCGCACTCATTTATCTTCATACACAACCCACTAGAGTGAATAAGTACCGATTACACCCTGATGGTTAAGGATGTACGAGATACTATCAAACTCTAATAACTTATGCATAAGATAACTATGGTTCTTCAGGCCTAAGGATTACCAAATTAATGGACGTAACATAAGAATATTCTTTTGACTAAAATCCATAAGAATATTCTTGCAGATCATGTTCAGTGTACATGTTCTCTAACATACACCCATAGATTAACTATAGTGTCACTATATTGATACGAAAGACTACCTATCCTCCCATTTGAGCTAGTTTAAATATGTGCTACTCTTGATGGTTTATAAAAGTCCACTTTAATAAACCTATGGGCAGGAACTTCTTTAGAATAAATGTGTATGAAAAAGATAAGTCTCCATATCTCAATAACTTGAGATACATATTTCTCTTATCATTTATTCATGGACCTTATCATGTATATATTTAAATATACTTGACAAGTTGTACCTTCAAATTAATATAATATGAAATTGATATACCCTTTAGGATTGGTTTTAGGGCATACCTCTAACACCACCACCTCTGGTTTTGTTGAATCTTCAAACTTAGTTACGATAGAGCTTACCGCTATTTTATCTTTAACTGGACCGTTAAATAGATCATCCGCTTCTCTTTTATCGAAGTCTATCTCTTCGTCTGAATCATACTGTTCAGTAGGCTCGGTCACTGCAAGAGATTGTTCCTCCACTTCTCTTTTATTGAAATCTATTAGCTCCTCCGACTCATATTCTTCAGTGGTCTTAAGCATCACAAAAGATGCTTCGAAGTCCCACTCTTCTTCACTATTGTCTTAATGACTGCTGGAGGTCACCAAGTTTCCTTCGGCTGATTTCTTCCTCAGCCAACAGTCCCTTGCAAAGTGACCCTTCTTGCCACAATTGTAGCATTCGTTGCTACGCCGTCTATAACCCATGGATTGTTTATGATCCATGTTGTTATCGCCACGTTGAGCTCCCCCTGTCTGAGAGCTCCTCACATTCCGCCGCTTTGATATATTGCCTCCTTCCTTCTTTACACTCGTATCATTCCATCCTAATCTACCTCTTCTCCTATTACTGTAGAGCGTCTCCTCTTCAGGCTTTAATGACACCCCGGCCATTTGTTTGGCTAGAGTCTTTTGGTTTGCTAATAAGCTTTCTAGATCAGCAATAGAAGGTTGAGTTGGCCATCTTCTAATAGCAGTCATAAACGCGTTGTATTCAGGCCTCAACCCTCTAGCAATAATCTGTATCATTCGAGCCTCGATCACTTTAAACTCAGGATCGAGTTGAGAGATTTTGTGACAGAGAGTTTTTACCCTCATAAAGTATAGACTAGTTGACATCAACCCTTGAGCAATCGATCCTATCTCATTCTCTAAAAATTGAAGTCGAACATCATTAGTGAGTGCCAATAATCGTTGTTGTGGTTATTGAGTTTCTGCAATCCACCTGTGGTGTTAACTAAATCCGCCATCATTCCTTGCGATCCCACAAACTCTACCACGCAATCTTGGTCCCAGACCAACAAGCTTTACAGTCCCCGACTGTACGCAATCCAAAACAAGCGCCTCGACAAACCTGTCCCTGACTATCCCACTCTAATACCAAATTATAGAGTTCGTGCGCAGCGGATGCTCAAATAAAACTAAATTTTATTAATAAAAACTCTCACAACTACAACAAATGCTTATACTCACACACTACAATGATACACTCATATATACATTAGGAAGACCCACTCCCACTAGTACTCACTCATACCTTAAATGGGTACTCACACTAGCATTCAAGCACACACTCTCACTTGGACACTTTGCTGACTTCACTAGCTCACAATTTGGGAGACTCTCCCACATACATAACAAATGGGACCATGCCCTTATATACAGGTAATGTTAACCGACCTCAAGGTCAGTGATGCAGCAGCTTGAAAATTCTGGAAGCTCCATGGAAGGCGGTAACAAGGTAGGGGCATTTCTAAAAAGATATAGAAA
>JAESVK010046566.1:0-12017 GCA_017140935.1 Hamamelis virginiana
GACCTACCCGGGATGGTCGGTATAATGGTCAGTTTGGGGCGTTACAAAATGGTATCAGAGCTCATTAGTAGATCCATAATGGGAAATTCATGCATTGCATGTAAAGTCTAGTGAAGGTTAGGAGGTTATGATCATTTAGTGCATGCATCATATTGAACAGGTTGAGTAGTACACGATAGGATGGTTTTGGGAAGAATCCGCTCTAACAGTTTATTTAACAGTTTGTGCTTTAATTTATAGAATGTCGAATCGAAGGACTGCACGGAGGGCTCGAGAAACTGGGGAACCTTCAAATCCTCCTCAACCTGCTCCGGAAGAAGGTAGTGGAGACGTTCGGAGCTTACTCAGGGAGATGACCTCCTTATTACGAGGGTTCACTGGTCGCGGTCGTGGCCGTGGTGCTACAGCTCCAACAGAGGAGACCAGGTCTACCGCATGGAGGGATTTCACGAGGATGAATCCCCCGAATTTCCACGGAGGACCTGATCCTACAATAGCTGAACGATGGCTTGATGAGATTCAACAGCTTTTCGAGATTATTGGTACTCCAACCGAATGCAGAGTTCGTTTTGCTGCCAGCGGTCTCCGTGAAAAGGCTAATGACTGGTGGACCGCTGTTCGAAATGAACCAGGTTCAAACATTGATGAGATGACTTGGGACACTTTCAAGAAGAGATTCAAGGACCAATATATTCGAGAAATTTACCAACAGGCAAAGGCAGACGAATTCATGAAGCTGGTTCAGCGAGATATGTCTGTCCTTGAATATGAGGCAAAGTTCTTAGAATTATCTAAGTATGTAAAGGGGGTAATGACCACTGAAGAAGAAAAACTCGAAGGTTTGAGAGAGGATTGAGGCCAGAGATCAGAGAGCAGATCTATGTGCTGAGGCTTCCGACATTATCTGAAGTAGTGGAACGAGCCTTTGTAGTGGAGAGGGAGTTCCCAGAAATTCAGCGGGTATTTCAGAGGAGAGGCCAGGGAAACAGGAGTCAGAGACAGGGGCAGAGGTCTGGCAGAAATGCAGGGAAGAGTGTGAGTCAAGGCCCAGGGCAATCTTCCAGTCAGTCAGTATCAGGGACATGCGGCTGAACCTAACACTGCTCAGGGCCAGGGCTTTGGGCAGGCATCAGGATCTAGTCGAGGCGGTTATGGTCCGCAAAGGCGCAGTGGCAGCAGGGGTGGAAGTATCAGTAGTAGTGGTAGTGGAAGTACGGGTTCATCTGGAGGACGTGCTCGTGGTTCACCCTACCAGCGCCCAGGCCAGTCAGGAGGTAGAGGCGGAGGATTTGATGCCAGTGGGTGGTTGGTTTGTTTCTCCTGTGGTAATGAGGGACACATCCGTCGTGATTGTCCTCTCAATGCTGACAGTCAACCCCCTCCACAGGCACCTCAGTATCGACCATATCAGTCTTTTCAGCCCCAGCAGCAACAACAATCCTCACCATATCAACAGCCACAAAGACAACAACCCTTTCAACAGACTCAGTTCCGCCCTTTTGCTCCGACTTTCAGACCTATGCAGCCACCGCAATCCTCACAGTCGTCACAGCAAGCATCGTCCAGCAGGCAGCCACAGAATCGTCAGGGTAGAGGTGGAGGACGCGGTCCTACTCCAGGTCGTGTATATGCAATGGTGCCTCCGAACACAGATTCGACGAATGATGTTGTTGATGGTACGCTTTCTTTATTTAATTATGGGATTCGAGTACTGTTTGACTCGGGATCCACGCATTCTTTTATAGACCTTGATTGTGCACTTCGCTTGGAGCTTTTGCTCGATTCTTTAGATTTTCCCGTGTACGTGGCTACACCTGTTGGGGAAAACGTAAAGGCAGAGATTGTGTGTAAATCCTGCGTCATTTGGATAGATGGTCGCGAATTGTATGCTGACCTTATTGTTATGCCTCTGTATGGGTATGACGTAATCTTGGGGATGGATTGGCTATCTTTCTACAGAGCGATGGTGGATTGTTTTAGGAAAAAGGTGACTTTGTTTGTAGAAGACGGAAGTCAGGTTTGTTTTGTGGGTGAACGGGGTAGATCTGTGCCATTCCCACGAACCCTGAAAGACCTCTGGCGAGCTCAGGCGAATGGGCTAGTGAGTGCCTTGGCGACACTGGATTTGGATGAAGGTGATTTCTCCTGTTTTGAGCAGTTGCCGGTTGTGAGAGATTTTCTTGATGTTTTTCCCGATGAATTACCTGGTCTGCCTCCTCATCGTGACGTGGACTTCTCCATAGAGGTCTACCCTGGCACTGATCCCATCCATCTTCCCTCCTATAAGATGGCACCCGCTGAATTGAAAGTGCTTGGGGAACAATTAAATGAATTACAGGCCAAGGGATTCATTCGGGCTAGCCATTCACCATGGAGTTCACCTGTTTTGTTCGTGAAAAAGAAAGATGGTTCGTTGAGATTGTGCATCGATTATCGGAAATTGAATAGGGTAACGGTGAAGAACCGCTATCCTTTACCTCGTATCGATGAGTTGTTTGACCAGCTTAAGGGTTCTTGCTACTTCTCAAAGATTGATCTTCGCTCAGGTTATTACCAGCTCCGAGTTAAAGAGGAAGATATTCCAAGGACCGCGTTCTGTACTCGTTATGGGTTGTATGAATTCTTGGTGATGCCCTTTGGCTTGACGAATGCTCCTGCCGCTTTCATGGACTTAATGAATAGGGTGTTTCGGCCTTATTTGGATAAGTTTGTTGTAGTCTTCATTGACGACATACTTATCTATTCTAAGACCAGGCGAGAGCATGCTTCTCATCTTCGTAGGGTATTACAACTCCTGCAAGATCATCAGCTCTATGCAAAGAAGGAGAAATGTGAATTCTGGTTAACTGAAGTAAAATTTCTGGGTCACGTGATTTCTCAGGAAGGCATATCTGTCGACCCCTCAAAGGTGGAAGCTGTGCTAAACTGGGAAAGACCCAAAAATGCCACCGACATACGTAGCTTTCTTGGACTTGCTGGATATTATCGTCGCTTCATTGCGAACTTCTCTAAGACAGCAGCTCCTTTAACGAGGCTTACCCGAAAAGGGGTGGCATTTGTTTGGGATGATAATTGCGAGGCAGCTTTTCGTGAATTGCAAACTCGGTTGACTTCTGCACCGATTTTGGTTGGTCCTGTCAGTGGGTTGGGGTATACAGTATATTGCGATGCATCTCGATAGGGTTTGGGTTGTGTTCTGATGCAGAATGGACAGGTTATTGCCTATGGCTCTCGTCAGCTAAAACCTCATGAACTCAATTACCCCACTCATGATTTGGAATTAGCTGCTGTGGTTCACGCTCTAAAGACTTGGAGGTCGTATCTTTATGGAGAGAACTTTGAAGTTTATACTGATCATAAGAGCTTAAAATATATCTTCTCTCAGAAGGACCTAAATTTGAGGCAGCGCCGATGGATGGAGTATATGGAAGACTATGACTTTGAGCTTAAATATCATCCCGGAAAGGCAAATGTTGTTGCAGATGCCTTGAGCAGGAAGTCTCACCCCCGTGTATACAGCTTAGCTTTGGACAGATGGGCAATGTGGAATGTTCTTGAAGACTACGAGATTTATGATATCGGTGAAGGTATTCAAGGGCGTTTGTATAACTTCGCGGTACAACCTATGTTGAATACTCGTGTAATTGAAGCTCAGACCCAAGACGAGGAAGTGATGAGACTCATTGCTCAGATTGGTCAGGGTGAGGAGCCCGAAGGGTGGAAAATTTCTAGCACATATGGTGGACTGCGTTTTCGCGACAGATTATTTGTCCCTTGTGGGCAAATCCGATTTGATGTTCTCAGTGAAGCTCACCGTTCGCGTTTCTCTATCCATCCTGGTGCGACAAAGATGTATCGGGACCTAAAGAGAAATTTCTGGTGGAGAGGTTTGAAAAAGGATGTAGCCGAGTTTGTGGCTCATTGTGAAGTTTGTAGGCAAGTGAAAGCCGAACATCAGAGGCCATCTGGTTTGCTCCAACCTTTGCCTATTCCAGAATGGAAGTGGGAGCACATAGCAATGGACTTTGTAACTGGATTACCTAGAGCTGAGAATGGTTGTGATGCTGTGTGGGTAATCGTGGACAGATTGACAAAATCTGCTCATTTCCTACCGATCAGAGAGTCCGATAAATTGAGTGCGTTGTGCAGACTATACATCAATGAAATCATCAGTCTTCACGGTGTGCCTGTATCCATAGTTTCAGACAGAGACGCAAGGTTTACTGCGCGTTTTTGGGGAGCTTTGAATCGAGCTTTGGGAACTCAGCTAACTATGAGTACAGCGCACCATCCACAAACCGATGGACAGTCTGAACGTACCATTCTAATCCTGGAGGATATGCTTCGTGCCTGTGCTTTAGATTTTAAGGGTAGCTGGATCAAGTATGTGAAACTTGCAGAGTTCGCTTATAATAACAGCTATCAGGCTAGTATTGGCATGGCACCTTTTGAGGCTCTCTATGGGCGTCCTTGTAGGTCGCCAGTTTGCTGGGCGGAAATTGGAGAGAAGCATCTATTTGGAGAACCTAGAGAAATACAAGAGGCTGCTGAGAAGATCAAAGAGACCACCGAAAAGATTCAGATCATTCGTGATCGTTTGAAGACAGCCCAAAGCAGACAGAAGAACTATTATGACGCGCGTCACAAGGACTTGAAGTTTGAAGTGGGTGAGTATGTTTATCTGAAAGCTTCGCCGCGGAAGGGAGTTGTGCGATTCGGAAAGAGGAGTAAATTAGCACCGAGATTCATTGGTCCTTTTCAAATTGTGAGGGAAGTTGGGAATGTGGCGTACCAGTTGGACTTACCCCCGAGTATGTCAAAAGTGCATAATGTGTTTCATGTTTCCATGCTTCGAAAGAGCTTGCATGATCCTTCTAAATTTCTTGCCCTGCCTGGTGAAAAACTCCATAGTGATTGCTCATACAAAGAAGTGCCGGTG
Source organism: Hamamelis virginiana (assembly GCA_017140935.1). NCBI lineage: Eukaryota > Viridiplantae > Streptophyta > Magnoliopsida > Saxifragales > Hamamelidaceae > Hamamelis > Hamamelis virginiana. The sequence goes on from JAESVK010046566.1 coordinate 4,940, forward strand.
CAAATTTTAGATAGACAACAACGGGTCTTGAGGAATAAAGTTATACCACAAGTGAAGGTTCTGTGGAGGAACCACGATGTCGAAGAAGCTACTTGGGAATCGGAAGAGTCTATGAGAGCAAAGTACCCGTATTTATTTCATGGTTAGTTTTGTCTTATAATTTCGAGGACGAAATTTTCAAAAGGGGGTAATGTTGTAATATCCCCAAAAATTTTAATGTGCTATTTTATTATTATTATTATTATTATTATTATTTTAAATAAGCTTGGGGTATTTTATATATTAAGAAGTTTCAAAAATTTGAAATTATATTAAGTGTTGAGAGTGATTTCAAAGTTTTATATAAACCAAAGGGCCTCTTGTAAATTTAACAAATTTAATTTCTTCATATTGCAAAAAGATCCCTGGTTTTTTTTCTTTAAAAACCCACGACCAGTCTCACTTCCCCCTCATATTTTCACTCATCAGATTGAGAGTTTGAGAGGGAGACGTGAGAGGGTGTGACTGGGGTGGAGTGGTGGCCGGACCTCCACCAGATTTCTCGCCGGATTCTTGCATTTCCGGCCATAGCAAGGTGAGTTCCTTGCATGCATGTCAGTTCATTTCTTTCTTTCTGGTTGTACTTTTAAATCTGAGCTTTTGGCTTGATTTTTGTACCATGCAATGTCTTCTTTCCATTTCCTCTTCCCATTTACAGATTTGAGAAATCTTATTCTCAAATCTTGGTTTAAATTTTATATTTGTGGTGAGTTTTATCTCAAACCAGATTTCAAATGGCATGTTTCCGACCATTTAAGCTCACTGGTAAGTGGATCGGACATGCATGGCTGCTTGATACTATCTTTCTAATTTCAAAAAAAAACTTGATTTAAATGAATCAGGGTGGGTTTTGTTTCAAAACAGATTTCTAATCGGTGGATTTTATAGTTTTGGGTTTGCATGTGTTGGATTCATGGATTGTGATAATGCATTTGAGGTAAAATGGTCATACATAAACTGATTTTTGAGATTCTGAAGCTAAAATAAACTTTTCATAGAGGTCTCTGTTTTTGAGCATGCTTTTCGGACTGTGCATGTCAAAGAAATCGTGGTGTTCATGCTCCATTTTTTTTTAGTATGTTAAGAGCCTCAAATTTCCTTGGGTTGCATGTAGTGATCCAACTATAAACTGATTTTTTTTTTTTTTTAGTTTTGTGAGGGGGCAGTGTGGAAGATGGCCGTGAGCAGCCATGGCTGCTCTGTTCAAATTTTTGACATGGGTTTCTTTGTGAATCTCTTTTATCTACTTTACATGTGGTTAATTCAAGTCCTTGAAATTATTTTTCAATGAGATGAAAGAGGTTCATGTGACAAATGGGCTGCCATGATGGTTTTATTCTAAATTTTTCAGCAGCTGTTTTGAAGGAGGTGACCCATGGCTGCCATTAAAGCTTTAATTCAAGCTTAAATATTTACTTAGTTACAAACCTAAGTTTAATTATGTTGCATGTATGGTTACTTGGGTTTTTAAAGCTTATCTTTGAGCTTTTAAAGGGGGCTGGAATGAAGCTCTTTGCAAGCTCCAACCATGGCAGTCCGACCATGGCAGTCCGACCATGGCAGCCGGCCATGGCAGCTCCAGCAGTTTTGTGGCACCTTGTTTTGGAGTTTGGAAAAAATAAATGATAAACCAATGTTATGAATAATTATTTGAGGTTTTGAAAGAGATAATTTAATTGTGTTTTATATTTTTGGGAAGTTTCCAGCCACTGTTGCAGGTAGGCTCACGTGAAGAAGACAACCATTTTTGGAAATGGTCATCTTCATAACCAAAATTACTATTTTGCCCTACCACTATCATTTTGGCCATTTTTGATAATTTTGTACTTCGAATTTCAAACGCTTATAACTTTTGCATATGAGTTCCGATTTTCGCGTACTTTATATGTACGGAAAGCTCTCGGAGTCTAGTTTTTAAATACTAGGTTTATTTTGTTAGGCAGGGACTTATGCATGTCTTTATTGGTCAATGTTTCAGATCAGGATAGTCCCGGTAATTATCCTTTTGCGAGTTAATTTGCATTACACCCAGACACTGCTAGGAGTTATTTGCCCAGTCCAGGTAGGATACTGAACCTCTCTAACGGTGATGATATATGATTTTATGTGGCATTTTATGCTGAACTGTTTTATGAAATAAACATGATACATGGAACATACTTGATGAACTATTGGTGTGGTGTGTTTTATAATTGTTTATGAACCTATATGATGGCATATGGATTTACTTATTTCATTCCTGCTTTCGGATGGTTTTATAACTGTTTTGAAATGATGTTTGATTATGCTTATATGCCACATATGAATTGCTTTACCTGCTGGCTTTGGAAATTGGTTTGGAATTATATAAACCCTTGCTGATATGCATGGTTTAGGCTCGGTTGGTATACAGGGAGACTATTTAAGGGCCCATGGTCCTGGGTGGAGCCTTAGTGCGGACCCGAAGTATATAGCCCCGTAGTGGCTCGACAGTTGGCTATGTGTTTTCGGCAACTGGTCGGTTATCCTCGAGAGGTCAGACCCCGTAGTGGTCGGTTTTGGCTGTCGTTGTGCCGGAGGCTTGTTAGCCTAGAACAACGTCCTGATATACGTTCTGTGAGCCTGGTCTTCGAAATTGATGGATATTTACCTGCGTTTATGACAGATCTAAACCCACACCATTTATGTTATTGAACCTTGAACTGAATATAAACTGTTTTATTTATCATGTTCCTTGTATCAATATTATTACTGTTGGTTGAGGTTGTACTCCTATTGGGCATTCCATGCTCATGCTGTGTTTCATGCAGCAGGTTTACAGGTTTCTAGTAGAGGTTCATTGGTAGGAAACTCTACTCAGGTTGCATTGGGATTTGCAGTGTTCTGGGCAGTCGTGCGTCGAGCAGTCTAGTTGCATTAGAATTATCTGTATCTTGAACTATCAGTTTATTTTCCTTAGTAGCCTATATGCCAGGGATGTTGGCATTAAGCTTGGTACTTTTATCTCTTTACTTGTTATATCACTCGTACTTGGGCATGTATGCACTAGAACATATCATTTCATGTTGTTATAAACTATCCTTTCTTTATCCTACGTATGGAAATATAAATGAGCAGTGCAGGTTGTACCTTCATCTTGACACGTGTCGACCTACCCGGGATGGTCGGTATAATGGTCAGTTTGGGGCGTTACAATTTTGAACTATTTTAAAACAGAAAACATAAAAATAAATATAACTAAAATTATTGTTATTAATTTTTTTAATAAAAATAAAAAGCATCATTTGGAAAGAACCTGTTGCAAAAGGGAGCTATATCTTTGAGTAATAAAGATAGTGGATTTTTGGATCTGCGATTTCCAAATCTACTCCATATTGAAAATAAAAATAAAGCAGAATTATTGAAACTTTCAAGTAGTGCCTCCAAATCTACCCAAAATGCCATTTGACCTCTATCACCTTATCATTCCCATTCATATAAATAATTGGGATGATAAACACTCCAATATATCATGCATTTTAAGGCTAGTGTTTTTGTGGGTATTTATCTTTGGAAAGGAAGGAAATGCGATTCGACAACATCAAGTGTTTATCTCTGGGAAAGAGGAATTGACCCAAAATGAGACATACATATTTAGAAAGAGAATTTTTTTAATAAGATAAGATATCTCACCAGTAAAGTGTTCGAGCAACGGTTTCAGAGAATATCATGCATTTTTGCTGCAAGTTTTGTAACCAATAATACTGTGAAGGTGTGACAGTCTCCTTGATAATATACACATTTAGAAGGACATATGTTAAGGATGGATAAGAGATTGGTATATGGTTTCAGAATAAGCTTCAATCAAAGGTTCGAAACAGAAAGTTTTCTTCAAATCTAATAATACAAACATGGAGCTAATGATACTTACATTCAGCTAAGGAGAAGCAGCAAAATGAGGCAAAATACAAAAGAGAACGACATGGAATAATTTTCTTCCAAAGGCCTCCTCTTAATCAAAATTTTGGGTGAAACCTGCATAATCCAAAAGGTAAACAAGTTAGTAATAATGAAAAACCCGAGGCACAAAAATGTGAAATATATATATGTATGAAAATGAAGCATTGGAACCTTCAGAGTAGTAGGAAGTAGAAAACATTTCTAATGGTTATGTATGGTCAACAGGAAGCCATAACCTGGACACAGAAAAATAAGGGATGCAAACAATGCATTAAGTCAAAGTGTGCATATATTAATTAATAAATGAAAGCTTAAAAAGTTTGAACAATGCGTCTTGTCAGTTCTTAAGCTTTGTTATACAATTGCATACTATGTGTACAAGGATGTATCCTCGCTGATAGGTAGTAATGGTGTTTAGTTTCACTTGGCCATCTTTATTTCCTATTTAAATTAGAGTGAACCCAGTTATTACCATAAGCTCAAGCTTTATGGTGCAAAAAACTGTAATAAGTGTACACCATACCAATCCAACAAAAGCATCTGAAGCAGAATCGACTTAAAATGCAATCACATGCAAGTGAATTGAACCAGATACTTAGTAATAGCAGGAAAAAAAGAAGAACAAAATGGGGGAAAGAAAAAAGAAAATACAAAATGAAGAAAGAACAATAAGTATTATCTTCTTCACACCCATGCACGCATACACACACAAATTATTTGTAAATAACGTTTTTGTTGCTTGAGACTCATTTACCTGGGGTGAATGAATAAGAGGACAGAAGGTGTTATTTTAAATAATGATATCATTAAATTAGACAATCTAAAACAAAATGCTTAGGTCCTGTTTGGATTAGCTTTACTTGAAATCACTTTTGGAGCTCAAAATGCCAGTTTATAAGTCTCAAAACGATAATAGATTATGGTTGGACCACATCTAGTACAAACTTTTTGATATATGAAGAGATGGTTTGCATGTTTATGCGTTCTTCAAAAGTTATTTAGGCAAAGATAATCCAAACGGGGCCTTAGTGAAATAAATGCCTAGTAATAAGAAGAAAGGGAAAATAGTAAAAGAAAGAACAATAAGGAAGCAGCTTATCCACTCAACATAAGTATATATACATACAAAATGATATATTCAATTTACTGAAAAAGGATTGGAAAAAGAAATAGGCAGTATCCATAAATGGCTGGTGCCTCTCACAGGGATTGCATGAGAGAAAGAATTATTACCATTTTGTTAGATGACACTCTACTCTCCATAGATTGCATCTGGGATCTGGGTTGCATTCTTTGTGCGTCTCAACTTTCTTTTTTAGTGCTGTCTACAAGTACAACACTAATGAATTGAGTTGTCAATCATTAAAAAGATTCAAAATATATAGGTAATAAAAAGTACATAATTTTTGTACTTTTTAGGAGTGAAGTACCTAGGGGTGATGAATAAAATGAGGGAAGAAGGGACCGTCTCAAACAGAATTCATTTCTTGTCCAATCCCGTCCAAATTCAAGAAATTTCCATCCTAAAAGTTGACTGCAAGACTAACTCGGACATGGTCTGCTGAAGAATCAGAATTCCATTCATTAACTGCAACTTTGATCGGTTCCCACAAAGCTACAATACTTTAGGGGGCAAAGCTCCAACCCGAAGGCATATATGTGGTTCTTAGCACTTTCTCCTTTCAGTTCATCGTATGTCCTGCATTTAATTGTAGAAACCTAAAAAAATTAGGATAATATGATTTGTCCAACGGCTTCATATTGAAATGCGACACATCATTATAAAGTACCAATATTAAGGCGTTGCAAGTATTTCTCTCTGGAAAAAAATGAAGTGGCCCAAAACATGACATACAAAAGAAGAAGCTTTGTAATAAGATAAATTATCTCACTAGTCAAGAGTTCAAAGAGCGATTTCCAAGACAAAAGAGTAAATTTTTGCTGCAAGTTTTGTAACCAATAATCCTTTGAAAGCGTGACAGTCTCGTTGATAATGTACACATTTACAAGGAGAGATGTTAAGGATGGGATGGGCAAGAAATTAGAATATGGTTTCAACATAAGCATAAATTAGAAATTGGGAACATTTCCTACAAATCTAATACAAACGTGGAGCTGATGATTCCTACATTCAGCTGAGGAGAAGGACAGCAAACAAAATAGAACATCATCGCATAATTGCTGTCAGAGGCCTTTCTTAGTGATATTTGTGAATGAAAAAGCCCCAGCACAATTCAAAAGGCGAACAAGTTTGTGGTAGCGATGAAATGGTGGCATCACAATGTGTACCAAAAACAAAAATGAGGCATTGGAACCTTTCATAGCAGTAGGAAGTAGCAAACATTCTAGTGGTGCCTATGTATGCCTAATGGAAGCAGGATGTTTTTTAAGAAGAACAACTTTGATAGGTTCCCACAAAGCTACTATATATATTTTAGGTAACAAAGCTTCAAACTGAAGACATATATGTGGTTCTTATCTCTTTCTACTTTCAGTGCATCAAACTGTAGAAACCTAAAAAAATTAGGATGATATGCTTTGTCCAACGGCTTCATATTGAAATGCGACACATCATTATAAAGCACCAATATTAAGGCGTTGCAACTATTTATCACAAGAATATTGTTGTTCGCAAGAAAAAATTAAAAAACTAAAAAACTAAAAAATTTAAAAATTTAAAAATTTAAAAAATTTGAATTAAAAAATAAAGAGAGAAACAAAAAAAATGATAAGAAGAAGAAGAAGAAGAAGAAGAAATGGCAAAAAAAGTGAAGAAAAAAAAAATGATAAGGACGCTCTGGCTCCAAAGATTAAAAAATAAAGAATGATATTTAATTTAATTAAAAAATCAAATAAAGATTGCATATTTAATAAAGAATTATACATACATACAAATATATATAGAATGATATTTAATTTAATTAAAAAATAAAGAGAGAAACAAATTGGAATTGGGGTCTGGTATCCATATATCATTTAATTACCATTTTGTTGGATGACATTCTTCTAGTCTCCAAACATTGCATCACATATCCTCTCTGCCTCTCCACTTTCTTTTCTTGTGCTGTCTACATGATCAAACAACATTCATGAATTCACTTATCAATCAATCATTACAAAA
>JAESVK010046569.1:0-17333 GCA_017140935.1 Hamamelis virginiana
AGCACGGCGATGATAGGAAGCATGGTAAGAAGTACCAGTGGAAGGAGCGATGAATTTGAGCCTTTCAATTAACCACATTTGGAGTAGAATGGGGCTACCTTCAAAAGGAGTTTTGGGGTCGGTGTGAAGTTTGTCTAAGCTATTCAGAGTTTCGGCGAGGACCATGGGTATCATGTTTTGTGATGAAGAAAGAGGTGAAACTAGTTCACACAGTTCTAATGGAATCAAGAAAAAGCCAGTACAGAAGAAAAATTGCCCGAGAAGGCATAAAACTAAAGCATGTTGAACGGGCAGTGAAGTGGTGAATTGATTCAAGCTGGGGTAAAGAAAAGAAGTAGCAAGTTTTAGGAGATTAAGGTTGGTACCTTCAATGAATGTAGAAGCATTTCTTTCAGTGATCTCAAGAAGAGAAGCGAGAGTTGTTGTGTACTTACGCCAAATCTGTGGGAAGATGAAAGGTCCTTTCAGTGGAACAGACATGATCGCGCAGAATTCCTCCAACAGTGGGCATATTTCTTCGGTGCCGAAGTTGAAAACATGAGTTGTGGGATCCCAAAAGTGGCTTGTAGCAATGAGAAACGTGGTTTCTATCTTGATTTGTTGAAGAGAAAAGCATGCATTCAAGTTGAAGTGAGCGAACACCTTTTTATCTTCCTTCTTCATTCTCGCCATGAATCTTTTCAAAACCTGAGAGAGAGCCTCCATGATGCTTAAAACTATTGTAGGATGGTTGTAGAGGCTGCTAAGGGTTCCTTTTTATAGGCCTAGGTCAGGTTTGAAGAGAAATTAGAAACTGAAAAGACCAAAAATTGGAAACTGCTCAAAATAGGCAAAATAAGGCGGGCCATTACGGCCAACCGTCCTAGGGTGGACGGCCAACCGTCCTCGCTTGGATGGTCACCAGGATTTAGCCACCCAATTTTGCCGATTTTGCTTGTTTTCGACTTTTTTTCGACTTTTTGTGCATTCGGGGCCCCGATTTTGATTTTTGTTGACTTTGTTGTTATTTACAAGTTTTAAAACATTGGTATTAGTTCAATCATGATCAAAAGTGCGAGAATTAATAGCAGTGAATGAGTTTTAACAGTGCACATACACTTTTAGAGAGAAAAACTTGTTTTGGTACAAATGTTTGCAAATTACATATGATTTTCAAAATGAAACCCCATGTCTCATAAAAGATTGGTCAATGTCTTCGAGAGCTCCTCCTTATCCCTCTGCTAGATCCCTCGCCAGCTGAAGAATGACGTGGTGGGTCAGGTGCCTGAAACAGTGTTCACGGTTTGATCAGTTTGTGAAAAGGGAAGGAAGATGAATTTGAGAATATGATATGAAGTTACCCGTTGACGAGTGAGAGCGGAAGTCCTCAAGCTCATCCTACGAAGGTCACGCCTCATGGCGATGGTAAGATCGATGTAATCCTGGCAATACTCTCGAGGAACCTATCAAAAAGGAAATGATGTCAGTGTATCTGTGGGCATGTATGTGTAGTTCTTTGATTCAGTGGAAGACTTACTTGTTCATAAGATGGATCTATGTGATATCCCTCATCGACTGAAGGTCGTGAAATAGTAGAAGTCACGAAGTTATCTTCAACTATTAGCTCTATATTCCAGTCTGCAGGCTGCAAGGCAGGAGGCCTATTTGTCTCTTGATCATCATCACTAGCAGCAGTTCTAGAGCTTTGACCTCGGGAACGGCGACTCTGTGGACATAAAGAGGAAGTTTTGTGATTGCATTTACAGAGATGAAAGAAAGTGTTATATTTACATACCCTCTCAGGCAGTTCTCCAGTCGCTAAGGGGCGCATCAAGAACTGTTGACAGAAGACCTCATAGCTCGCATCAGAGAAAAAGAAAGCGGAAAGATCCACTCCTCTCTTGGACTCTAATAGGGTCTCACCCTTCAGTTTATCAGTATGACACATATTTGTAGGAGGCAGAAAAGGCACCCTAGCTGCATCCATGTTTCCATAGACTTGGCGACAAACTCTCTCACCCAAGTACCAATATCTGCCAGCAGGCCCCTCAAATAAGATCCGCCTATGTGTTAGGAGTACGCTCTGCGTGTGGGGGGAAGCCAAAGTAGTCCTCCAAGTACCCCATGGGTCCCAGTGCACCCGAAGATTATGAAGAGTATGAGAGTTGAATTTGGAAGATTTAAGAGAAAGACAATGGTTTGAGATTTTACCTGTTCTGCAGTAAAACCAGCAAGGATAGCCTTGGCAGCGGCATAATCATACCTATGGAGGTTGGATTTTTTCCGGTGGCATGGATCAAAGCGAGTTAGAAATGGCCATTGGTTAACCCCCTCTTTCAAGAGAGGGCAACCAAGACCCAAGTAGATGAATGCCTATACCTGCATGAAAGAAAGATCAAGAAATTGACAAAGATATAGAGGGATTTTTATTGAAAGACACCAGATGAAATCAGTACCTGCCATATGAAAGCCAAGCCGCCGAAGTCTTGAGCAGTGATTGCTCTGCAATCAATGCACGTTTTAAGTCTTTTCGACTTATTATTACCAGATTTTACTTGAACTTTGATATTTAATAGTTATAAACCATGAACTTATTGTTTTTCCTCGTGTTGTGTAGGAAGTCTTCATAAAAGCAGTAATTTGAGCACTTTTGAGGAGGTTTCTCTGCAAATGTTCCCGGATGAAGTTACAAGTGGAGTCAAACGGAAGGAAAAACACTCAAAAAGATGCAAGGAAGTACCTGGGCACCTTTTGGAATCACAAACGAAGCAAACTGGGCAAATTAGAGTTGATCGATAGCTAGGCTATCGATGGCCTATCGATAGGGCTTGTCTATCGATAGCCAGATAGCCAGCCTATCGATAGACAGTGTGCTGGTTCTCCAATTTTGCATCCCTATCGATAGGGCATCCCTTGCCTATCGATAGGGGGGTCCTCGGGAGTCGTGCCCGCGAATTTTTACTGCCTTTTTGAGTTATTTATGGAGAGTTTTTATTTAGTAGGTTTGTGGGGATGTATTTAAGTTTTCTCTTGGGAGTTGTTGGACATCGATTAATCAACCTAGCCTCTCTAGCACTTCATCTCTCTCTCTCATCCCTCTACCATCTCTCATATACCATTCAACTTGGATTTTGGCTGCGCATGGAAGGAACGAAGACCTCCGGCGATTCAGCCCCGACCATGAGCGGCTAAACTCTTCTCCTTGGGTGTAGATGAAGCTTGGTTAGTGGTTTGATTATGTTTGATTAAGGTTTAAGGTTTTGTAATGAGTTTATGATAATTGTACAACTTTGAGAGATTGCCATTTTATGCAATCCGTTCATTAATAAATCTTTTATCTTTTAGTATGAATGTTTTCTGTGATTATATTCATATTGGTTGTGCAATAGTATTAATCGAATACGTTTGTATTCAGTAGTTTGTTCATACTTAACTAGGATAACCTGTGCATGCTTTGCTTGACAGGTTATGCCTTATTCGGATGAATAAACTATATGAACACAAGCGTAATATATTATCGATGATTTAATCTTGTAGTTTAGATCATCGCCGATCATAAATGATTGCGAAACCTTTTGCGTTAATCATATGCATAATAACTCCCTAACTAAAGTGGATTCGAAACCCGAGATTTTCCTTTTAATTTGATTTGATAATAGTTTCATGCTCTCTAGTTTAAACAAACAACCAACCCTTAAAAATCAAGAATCTGTTTGGTAACTAAAATCAGAATCAGAATAACTTCTCATAACTCAGCCATTAGTCCCTGTGTTCGACACCCGTGCACTAAATACTTTTCTAACGAATTGAGGTTTTAAGCACGAGTAGTTTTATAAATTTAAATATTGATCACAAATAAGGAAATAACCTCCCTTGTTTGGGCCGATCAAATTTTGGCGCGTTGCCGGGGACTATTGCACGGTTATAGAATTTACAATGAATCTTGTTTTAGTTGTAGCTTAGGATTTTATTTTCCTGTTTCTACTGATCTTCCCTCCTTCTCGATTCAGGTTGTTGACTTACAGGTCCGCTGAAGATTTTGCGCGCTAAGGCCAAGGCCAAAAAAAAAAAATTGCTAAAAAATAAATAAAATTTTGCCCAGGTGTCAAAGTTTTGGATAAGACCGCATAAAGATTAGCAATCGGGACCGAGGGGAGTATCTTCTCATCTCAAGTCTATTTTCTTAATATTTTAAATTCACTCATTGCATTTCATTCATCTGGGGGTTATTTGCATGCACGGTAGAAGGTCTGTGTCCTGTGACCTACAACCACTTGACCTAGAGTTAGAAAGTACTTTACGTTCTCTTCGAGCAAGTCGACCCGATCTAGGGTCAGAATTTGTCAATCCAATGGAAAACCAAGGTCAAGACCCACCTCGACCTGTTGTAGTTCCACAGCAAGTCCAGCCAGCACCTAGGATGATTAGAGATCACTTTATGCCTGGTGCATTCACTCCACCTTCCTGCATCCAAATCCCTAATATTGAAAACGTCCAGTATGAGATTCGTCATGCCACACTTCAAATGTTACCAACCTTCTATGGGTTGGATAGAGAGAATCCATACGATCACCTTACTGAATTTTTAGGGATTTGTTCCACCATTAGAATTCAGGGCCTCACTGCTGATGCCATTAAACTCCTCCTGTTCTCGTATTCTCTGCGAGATAAAGCTAAGACCTGGATTAACACCCTTAGGACCACAGAGCCTGTCACCACTTGGTATGATCTTCAGACATTATTTCTGGCTAGGTTCTACTCTATTGGTCGTACCACTCAAATGAGGTATGCTATTACCCATTTCGTTCAGAGAGAGGGTGAGTCGTTTCATGAGTCATGGGAGAAAATGAAGGAACTCCTTCGATTGTGTCCCCATCATGGTATTCCTGATTGGCAAGTTGTCCAGTCATTCTTCCAGGGTCTATGTGCTAAGGATAAGAGTCTAGTGAATTCTGCTAGTGGAGGTGCAATTTTAAGGAAGAGTGCCGAGGAGGCATGGGATTTATTCGAAATTCTCAGTGAGGATTCTGTCATTATGGCCTCGATGAATCAAAATGATAGAGGTTTATCTTCAACCTCTAATTCTAGGAAGGGTGTTTATGAGGTAGATAGTACCACAGTGATAAACCAACAAGTGGCGGCATTGTCTGTGAAAATGGATCAACTGCTTGCTGCTCAAGGTCAACCACCCAAGACTTTTCCTTCATCTGTTACTCCAGTGAGTGCGGTGTGTGACATCTGTGCAGATAATAGTCATGACACTCTGTCGTGTCCTATGGCTCCCCAATACCCCGAGTTTGTTCAGGAACAGGTCCATGCAGCCCAAGGGTTCTCTAACCCAAGGAATGATCCTTATTCGAATAATTATAATCCGGGATGGAAGAGTCACCCTAACTTGCGGTGGTCTCAACCTTCCCAAGGACAGGAAACCAGTTCCAAGGGTCGAGTAATACCTATCAGCAAGTCCCTAGGTCCAACTTCCAAGGGGGAAATGCTAATGCTGCACCACCCTATAGACCACCTCACCTGCAGTCTCAGTCTTAAAACCAAAGTGTCAATCCACCACAAACACCTCAAAACCAAAGGAGCAGTGGTTTCGAAGAGCAAGTTCTAAAAGCTCTGAAAAACATAGAAGCTAATAGTCAACTCCTGAGTTCTCATTCACAATCAATTGCTAAGTTAGAGACTCAAGTTGGGCAAATCGCGGCCACCCTGAGCCGTCGAGAGGAGGGAAGACTTCCGAGTCAACCCATCAATAACCTTAAAGGAGCACACTTGGCCGAGAGTTCTTCCTCACAGGACTCTCACTATCATGAGGATGTAAAAGCGGTCACTACTTTGAGAAGTGGAAAAATTGTTGATAATAAGGTTGATGAGAGAGTTAATGAGGATGAGAATGTGTCTAGAGTTCCTAAGGTTGGGGAAGTGAGTGAAAAGAAAAAGAGTGAGAATGAGAAAGGGAAGGGGGCAATGAGTGAGCCTAAGAGGGATAACTTTCCCTCTAATTCTGATGACCCATTGGCATCCTATGTGCCCAAGGCTCCATTCCCATCGACGTTAGTTGCGCCTGTTAGAGGAAAGAAGAAGGGAGCGTCTTTGAGTGAAATGCTAGAAGTTTTTAAGCAAGTGCACATTAATCTTCCACTCTTAGATGCCATTAAGCAGATCCCTTCTTATGCTAAATTCTTGAAGGACCTATGTACTCAGCAGTGCAAGGAGCGTGTGCATTTCGCTAAATCAGCGGTCCTCTCGGATGTGGCAAGTGCTGTCGTTCAGTACCACGTCCCTGTCAAACGTAAAGACCCGGGTACTCCGACTATTCCATGCTACTTAGGGAGTCACTATGTCGACTGGGCCTTGATTGATTATGGGGCCAGTGTGAATATTCTTCCATACTCTGTGTATGAGAAGATGGAGCTCGGTGAGCTCAAACCTACACCCACCGTGTTACAGTTTGCCGATAGGTCGACCAAGGTTCCTAGGGGTGTGTTACAGGATGTGTTAGTTAAGATCGAGTCTTTTATCTTTCCGGCCGATTTTATTGTTCTAGACATGGAACCTGTAAATACCACTAGACCTCAAATTCCTGTCATCATAGGTCGACCTCTTCTTGTGACTGCAAATGCAGTCCTACATTGTCGGTCGGGTATCATGGAAGTTTCATTTGGTAATATGAAGGCTAAGCTTCAAGTGTACCATGCTGTAACACACCCTCATCACTTTGAGGAGTGCTCGTTTATAGATGTCATTGACCATGCAGTCGAGGAGGCTTTGCCTTTTATTCTGTCTCAGGATCCTTTAGAGTCATGTCTGGCACATTTTAATTATGAAGATTTTGATATTGACCAGTCTATCCTAGAGGTAAATCAGATTCTCAAGTCAACTCCTGCATTAGGCAACCTACCTTGGAAGCCTAAAGTCGAGGCCTTGCCTCAATTGTCTAGTACCTCCATGCCCACATCTCTAGAGATTGCCCCGAAACTTGAGTTGAAGCCTTTACCAGCAAATCTTAAGTATAAGTTTTTAGGTGATAATGACTCTCTTCCGGTTATCATTGCTTCTGATTTGAATATAGAGCAGGAGTGTAAACTCCTGAAAGTTCTAGATGAGAATAAACAAGCCATAGGTTGGTCAGTTGCTGATCTTAAGGGTATAGATCCGTCTATTTGCATGCACCGAATCCATCTTGAGGAGGGAGCTATGCCTTCACGGGAAATGCAGCGAAAGCTCAATCCCAACATGAAGGAAGTGGTTATGAAGGAAGTTGTGAATTTGTTGGATGCGGGTATCATCTACCCCATTTCTGACAGTGCTTGGGTAGCTCCTACCCAAGTTGTACCTAAAAAGTCCGGTATAACTGTAGTTGCAAATGATGAGGGTATTCTAGTCCATACTCGAGCTACCACTGGGTGGCGAGTATGCATCGACTATAGGAAGCTTAATTCTAGGACTAGGAAGGATCACTTTCCACTTCCATTCATCGACCAAATTCTAGAAAGACTTGCGGGGCAGAGCTTTTATTGTTTTTTAGATGGTTATTCTGGATATAACCAAATTGCAGTATACCCCGAGGACCAAGAAAAGACCACCTTTACTTGCCCTTTTGGCACTTTTGCCTACAGGCGCATGTCATTCGGCCTATGCAATGCTCCCAGTACATTCCAAAGATACATGACGGCCATTTTCTCTGACATGATTGGAGATTTTCTAGAGGTTTTTATGGATGATTTTTCAGTTTTTGGTTCATCTTTCGATTCATGCCTCTCTAATCTTTCCAAGGTTTTAAAGCGTTGCTGTGAAACCAATTTGGTCCTAAGTTGGGAAAAGAGCCATTTTATGGTTCGTGAAGGTATAGTCTTAGGACATGTGGTATCTAGTCGTGGTATTGAGGTAGATCGTGCAAAAGTCGATTTAATTGCTAAGTTGCCACCCCCTACCACCGTCAAGCAGATTAGGTCATTCCTTGGACATGCCGGTTTTTACCGGCGATTTATCAAAGATTTCAGTAAGATCTCTAGGCCCTTGTGCAATCTTCTTGCCAAGGATGTTCCTTTTGTCTTTGATGAGGCTTGTCTGAAAGCCTTTACCACACTGCGCTCTCTCTTGAGCACTACTCCTATCATGCAGCCCCCGAATTGGTCCTATCCATTTGAGATTATGTGTGATGCGTCTGACTACGCTATAGGGGCAGTTTTGGGTCAAAGGATAGATAAATTCCCTCGAGTTATATATTATGCTAGTAAAACTCTTGATGATGCTCAAATGAACTACACCACCACTGAAAAAGAGTTACTAGCTGTTGTCTATGCCTTGGATAAATTCCGTTCTTATCTGTTAGGGTCTAAAGTCATTGTTTTCTCTGATCATGCTGCTCTACGGTACCTTCTGTCCAAAAAAGAGACCAAGCCTAGGTTGATTAGGTGGATTCTTCTCTTGCAAGAGTTCGATTTTGAAATTCAGGATAAGAAAGGTTCGGAGAATGTAGTTGCTGATCACCTGTCTAGGCTTCTAGCCGATAAGGATAGTGATGCCCTTCCGATTCGAGATTCTTTTCCCGATGAGCAGTTATTTGCGGTCTCTCAGGTATCTTTGCCCTGGTTTGTTCATATTGTTAACTATTTAGCTACAGGGCTTATACCTTCTACTTGGGCAAAACAGGACAGGGATCGATTCTTTTCACAAATTAGAAATTATTTTTGGGAGGATCCTATTATGTTTAGATACTGTGCGGACCAAGTGATCCGCCGATGCATCCCTGAGAGTGAGGTGCATGAGATTTTGAAGTTCTGCCACACTTTGGCTTGTGGTGGACACTTTAGTGGCAAGAAAACCGCTGCTAAAGTTCTTCAGTGTGGTTTCTATTGGCCTACCCTATTTCGAGATGCTATGGACTTCTGTAGGTCCTGTGATAATTGCCAAAAGATGGGTTCTATGTCTAGGAGAGATATGATGCCTCTGAATCCGATTCTCATAGTAGAAATTTTTGATGTTTGGGGTATTGATTTCATGGGACCTTTTCCCATATCTCATGGTTTTGAGTACATCCTAGTGGCTGTGGATTATGTGTCTAAATGGGTAGAGGCAGTTGCCACTAGGACGAATGATCATAAGGTAGTTCTGAAGTTCCTTTAAGAGAACGTGTTCTCTCGATTCGGGTGTCCTAGGGCTATCATTAGTGATGGAGGTTCACACTTTAATAATAAACCTTTTGCGGCACTTGTTGCCAAATACTCAATTACCCATAAAGTCGCGACCCCATATCATCCCCAAACTAGTGGGCAAGTGGAAGTGTCCAATCGGGAGATAAAACACATTTTGGAGAAAACGGTCAAGCCCGACCGTAAAGATTGGTCTTTGAGACTTGTCGATGCTCTTTGGGCTTACCGTACAGCTTATAAAACTCCCATTGGCATGTCTCCTTACCGGCTCGTTTAAGGAAAACCATGCCATCTTCCTGTTGAGCTCGAACATAAAGCCCTTTGGGCTATTCGTCAGTTTAATTTTGAGATGAAGGAAGCGGGTTCTCACCGCCGACTTCAACTTAGTGAGCTCGAGGAAATTCGCAATGAGGCATATGAAAGTTCAAAAATTTATAAGGCTAAAATGAAGGAATTTCATGATAAACACATTACTCGAAAATCTTTTGAGCATAATCAACGAGTTTGGCTTTTCAATTCCAAGTTGCGATTATTTCCGGGCAAACTAAGGTCTCGGTGGGATGGGCCTTACACGGTTACCAATGTCTTTCCCCACGGTGCTATTGAGATTCACAATCCCCGTAATGGTTCTTCATTTACAGTGAATGGCCAAAGGCTTAAGCCTTACATTGAAGGCCTTGGGAATGGGGATTTGACTCGGGATGGTATGGTGGTTGAGTCCATGGATCTTGAGGACCCCACTTATGAATTCAACTGAGAACTACCACTACGTCTAGCTGAGGACGTTAAACTTAGCTCTTCTTGGGAGGAAACCCATGTTTTAACATTAGTTTTTAATAGCTTTTGTCGGTGCTTGAATTTTCCGTCTTTCTCGGTCCGTTCTTTGATATTCTCCATCATTGAGGACAATGCTAGGATCAAGTTGGAGGGGGTGTTCTTTCTTCACCATTAATGTCGTTTGAGTCTTTTGCTTTTTGTGTCCTGTCACTTACCATCATTGGGGACAATGTTGGGTTTTAAGTTGGAGGGGGGTCATGTTCATATGCACTTTATATGCATGTTTGTTATCTTACATTGTTCATTCATATGTTCTATGATTGCATGTGTGCTATGAAATTCAGAGTCATTTTTTTTTTTAGTGAATCAATCCATTATGTTGATTTCCCTAACTTTCTTACATATGTTATACCCATTGGATCATAATAAATGTACAATAAGGCTCTAGTGATAATTGAACTTGTTCTCAAATAAGACACATGCACAAACATTGGTGATATGTTCCTTAATGCATTTTAGCTTATGAAAGCCGACTTTGAAATAGAATGGAGACTTATAACCTTATTTGCTTATTTGAATCTTTCACATTTTTCTTGGGTTAAATTTTACTCATTAATCATTTTAGCGTATTGGATTTCTTGTTTTGAATTATGCATCGATGTTTGCTGAATTATATGCACATTATAGCATGGATAACTTCTGATCATTTGGGAACATAATGCATGATTGAATTTGAAATTAAGGCTCTCTTTTGAGTCCTTGAGCCTGTGTCATTGGTCTGTCAAGTCTGGTCACCACTTGAACCCATGTTCGGACCTCCATATCCACTCGTTCTTGCACTTAGGAGCCTAAGTAAGGTTTGGTGGTGGTTCTGAATATTCAGTTGTCAGTTTAAAGCAGTTTTCTGGGCAGTACAGAATGGCAAAGATGGTTTTATCAGAGGAAATGTGCTAAAAAGTGAGTAGAAAGATAGTTTTTCCTGAGAAATTGGTGTTATCAGTGTTTGGGAAGCTTTTGGACCAAGAATGGAGAGAATTATTGTCAGAAAGTGTTGATCGATAGGCTGGCTATCGATGCAAAGTACCCCCTATCGATAGACAGAGGACCTGCAAATTTTTTTTAATGACCCTATCGATAGGGCTCTTCAACCACTTGCGATAGGCTTGCTTAACTACAAAAAAAAAAATAATTTTTTTTTATCTAGCAGGTGAAAATTCGAATTTTTTTTTACCTAAGGCCATTATTTTTTTTTCTTTCTTTCAAACACAAATCCTCCTTTGCTCTCATCCCGCGCCTACCCCAAGACCAACCTCCATCACCGGCAACCACTGTGCTTAACCACCGCCGGTACACTCCATCACCGGCGACCTGCTTTACCACCACTGGAAAACTCCTCTAGCTTTCTCATCGCCGTTTGCACTAAAAATCACAAAGTATTCAAGCCCTATCGCCGCCGATCAACATCACTGCCGACAAGCTCCTCTCACCGGCCATCACTGTGCTCACCATCTGGACACCCCAATTTCGCAATATCTCGACCCTCGTGTAAGCCCTAAACTCCATCTTATATTCTTCTTCAATTATAAATCCACTAAAATCCTTTATCACAAACCCTCAGTCATTCTCCATCCTCTCAAAAATCCCATTCACCAAATTCTTTTAAATCTCAAATCCAGTAAAACCTTGGGACTTTGAGCTCTAGTGATTGGTGTGACTGTGACCGTGAATCACCATAGTGGGGGCTAGGGATTATTGAAGCCAAGTTTTATCCATCTGAGATTATTGCCAAGGGCTTGTATTTTATTTTGGATAATTCTAGCATTGGTGTGATAATGGGTGGCAAAACATGTTTTTCAATGGATTGAGTAGTATGGAACTGTGCTGCATTTGAGTTTGGGAGTGACTGAATTGTGGAACTGTACTGCATTTGAGTTTGGGAGTGACTGAATTGCTTTGTTGTTTTGGATTAGTTGCGAGTTGCTGCGGTGTTTGGGGATTGTGTGTTGATAATTGCAGGCTTGGTGCTTGTGTGTTGCAGTGTTGTGCTGAATTTATTTTTCTCTGAATTTTGGCTTTTGTGTTACTGAAAGTTGTTGAGTAACTTGCTGCTTTATTGGGTTGAGATAATTTACTAAATTGTTGTGACTAAAGTATTGAGAGTTAAAGCTGATATTGGAACATGGCAAAATTGAAGCAAACCGCCCAATCTGTTTCGAAGGGTAAGAAGGACAAAACTCGGGTTGTACAGAAAGCTAAACCGGCACCAGTCCCATTGAAGAGTACACAGATAGCAGTTCAGGCTGCCTCATATTCAGAGAAAGGGAAGAGGGTTCGGGATGAGTCGTCGGAGTCGAGTACCGATTTCAGTGATTCCACTTCGGATCCAAGATATAGACGACCAGCAGGTGATAGTTCGGGAGCATTTTCTGATGATGTGGATTCCATTGATACACCCGCACGAGATAGGAGACCAGCCAAAGAGGCTGGCACCCAGACTCGGCGTATGCCTGCTACTACTGCTCCTCCACAGAAGAAGAAAAAGGGAAATATGCAGTCTTGGGTAGAATTTATTGAGTCTCGCAGGTTCAATTGTGAGCGATATGTCAGTGCTACCTCTTTTGGCGAGGATAGTGTTATTGTTCAGAAATTGATGTGGCGTGAGTTGACTGCATAGATGGAGAAGGGCGAGGGATACAAACCCTCTTTGGTGCGCCAGTTTTACATTGCGGCGAGGGAGGATGAGCTTGATGATGAGTCTATTTCTGCTGAGATTGGAGACCACACTGTCACGGTCACCGTAGATATGATTGCCACCCATCTGGGGTGTACACGGCCCGTCCCATCGTCCGTGGAGTTTCCCCATGGAGGCTTTCCTCTGAAGGGTTCTAAGGCTTGTGAAGAACTCGCCTGCATTGATGTGAATAAGGGAGAGGGAAAGCTGTTTTCCGCCGGTAACATGAAACCTGAATATGCGGCGATGAATAAAATTTTATTTGCAAACCTTCGACCCCGTGGGACAGATACTTTAGTTTCTTTGGAGGCCATGCAGTATTTAGTCGAGTTTATGGCAGAGACGACTATGGACATCGCACTTTTGATTTTCAATGAAATTAAGTCCTACATCACTGCCCGTCCTCGCAACAACATGCCTTTCCCCCAAATGATTACCAAATTCTGTATAGAAGCTGGAGTGGATTCCGAGGAGACATTTTTATGGGGCGAGGGCCCTATCACTTCGGTTACTATTGAGCGGGCTCAGAAAGCCGCTAGAGCACAGGCTAGTGGGGGAATGAAGAAGAGGAAGAGGCCGGTTATCTCTGCTAACGAACCAGGATCTGAGCCACTTGAGCCATCTGTCGAGGGTGAGCCATCTAGTATGCCTGCACCGCCTAGTGTTGAGAGTATGCTCCAGCAGCTTTTGTTGGGGCAACAGGCTATTATGCGAGAGCAAGAGTAGATCAGGGCTGAGTTGCAGCGTCAGTCTGCCCGGCAGAGAGTTCTTTGGCGTATTCAGCAGGAGCTATCTCTCACGGCTGCTGATTTTGCACTATTTGATGAGCCTGAGGAGGTTGGAGCTGATATCCCAGCTGGGGATACTCATGCCGAGTGTTGTGACACCAATTTATGTTTATTTTATAGTATTTTCTTCCCTTTTTAATTGTCTTTTACTTATATAAATGATAGGATTAGGTGTTTTTATGTTTTTCTTTGTTTTTGTCTCTTGCAGGATAAGCGGCCTCTTTGTCTCGGCTTTTCTAAGTCAATTTATGTCAAAAGAAGCCATGAGCTCCGCCCTCGTGCCTCAAAAGTCTCAAATCAACCTTCATTAGTGGAAGGATCGAGTGGATGAATGCAATTTCTGCAATGGGAAGCTAAAAAGAAGGAATTTTCAATTTTGAGAATCTATTACCGGTAATGGAAATTGATTACCGGTAATAGATTGCAGACTTCAGCATTTCAGGATCCAGTGCAGATTATTACCGGTAATGAAAAAGTATTACCGGTAATGGAAAAAAGTGTTACCGGTAATGGAATTTCTAGCTGAAGATTTCAGGAGGCAGTGCAGTTTATTACCGGTAATGGATTTTCATTACCGGTAATAAAAGTCGCGAATCACTTTTCTGCCGCGTTTTTGCAGCTCAAGCTAGGGGCTTTTTAGGGATTTCATTCCTCATGTCTTGTAACCCTAAGAGGGGGTATAAAAGCCTAAGTTTTGGGCTGAGTTGGGGGTTCCTCAAGTTGTTCTTAGAATAGTTCTTAGTTAGCTCTTAGTTTAACCTAGGTTTTCTTATGTTTTTGATGTTTTCTTTGTAGTTTAGGTTAGTTTCCCTTATTTCTCTTGTTGTTCATCCTTTGTAAGCTTAGTCTAAGTCATTTGTAAGCTTTTTATCTCAAGTTGTAAGCTACATTTAAGTTTATCAATCTAGTGATAGCATTTATTACTTGCTCTTTGCATTTATTTCTTTTGTTTTGTGTTTTTACTTGCATTTCATGGCTAGCTGAGCATTAATGGTGGATTCTATGGTGGAATCCCTCTCCAAACCCTAAGTAAGTGTACTTCTCTCATTTTGAAAGCTTCAATGTCAAACGAAATGTTGTTCTCTCACTCTCTCATCTTATGAACCCTTGTAAAATCATATTCATGACCTAAATACAACCAGTAAGTTGTTGTGTTTGAGTTGATGAGCACATATGCATTTTACTTGTTTGTTAAAATGCCCAAGAGAGTGGAGAACTACATTCCATCATTTGTCTCTTGTTTTATGAACTCTTATTGCTAAATCCTTCACTCAAGACCATAGGTCAAATGGAATCTTGAGTGTGTATTGAGAGAGAATGCATTTGCTATAGGTTTGGAAGGTATGAAACTATAGAATCCACCTTCTTCTTTACAAGGTTTTTCATATTCTCATTGCCATTAACTTGGCACACAAAAATCATCTTCAACAACCAACCCATATTTTGCACTTTTATTTATATTCATTGGATAGCATGACCTAAAAATCACTAGAACCTATTCCACTCCCTGTGGATATGACCTAGGACCTCCCTAGTTTATTGCTTGACGACCTTAGGACTCCTACGCTTGGGAATCTTTTGCGCACTTCACTTTTAACGTTCAAGCAATTGGCGCCGTTGCCGGGGAGTGGCGAGCGTTCTAGTTGATTTGAAGAGAGCTAGTGGTAATTTGCAATGACATTGCAAATCCGGTAAGTTTTCTTCCCTCTTTTAATTTATGTCAAAAAATTCATTGTGTATATAATACTTGTGAATATCATCTTGGTTGTGGTGGAATTGGTGCATGTCGGTGTGGACTCGTGATGAGCAACACCGACTTGTAAGAATTACACCTCAACAAGCTCTAAGAAATCCAATAGCAAGACGTCTATTTCACTTACCTTCCACTCCTTCAATGGAGCACACCGAAAATCAACATTTTCCGATAAATCCAAATGACCAAGGGTTGCCTCATGACCCGCAAAGGCCTTATGACCCTCCTAGGCAAGGAGATGGTGTTGTTCCGCCGGCAACCCCGGCGGTGGGAAGGGGGAACCCTAATCCTCATGCTCAACCATATAGAGAACCCCCTGTCCCTTTGGCTAACCTAGGGAGGACTCTAAGAGAGATTTTGAGACCTACAAGAACCACCACACCCTCATGTATTTGCCTACCTCAAGAGGCCCATAACTTTCCCATGAGACCGGAGATGATTCGTCTTCTCCCTGAATATAGAGGGTTCGATTCTGAGAATCCCTATACATACATGAGAGATTTTGAGGATGTGTGTAGCGCGTTCCTTTCTACAGGATCGCCCATACACATCATATGCTTGGTTTTATTTCCTTTCTCTCTTAAGGACAAAGCGAAGATATGGTTTCACTCTCTTACCCCTAATTCCATCCACACTTGGAGTGACATGCAACGCATTTTTCTTGATAAATTCTTCCCTCCGGGGCGCACTAATGCACTTTTGAGAGCAATTCAAAACTTTTCTGAAAAACCGGGTGAATCCTTTGCAACTGTATGGGAAAGATACAAAGAGCTTCTTAATGCTATCCCTCATCATGGTTTGGATATAGGCCAAATCATTGGCTACTTTCATCAAGGTCTTTCTTTGGAAAACAAGCAATATATCCAAATGATGAGTGGGGGACAGTTTTATGAGAAGAGCCCTGAAGAGGCCATACAGTGTTTTGATTCAATAGCGGAGAACGCCCGGAATTGGGAAACAAATTCGTCTCTTGATGCCGCTAGAGTGCAAACTGTGCCCGTGGGAGGAGGAAAGCATCATGTGAAAGATAATGATGACCTCCAAGCCAAAATTGCTAGCTTGACTAGGAAATTAGAGGTCATAGAGTTACAAAAAGTGAGTGAGGTGAGCACCGTGCCTAAAGTGCCTATGGCACCTACGGGACCTAGGATTGAGGACTTGTGCATAATTTGCGATGACCCCACTCATTCTACCAATGATTGCCCTAATCTTCCCCAAGTCAAGGGAGCCATCCAAATCGAGCAAGCTAATGCTCTTAACTATCAAAGGAAGCCCTTCAACTCTCCATATTCTGAGACTTACAATCCGGGGTGGAGTAAACACCCCAATTTTAGTTGGAAGAGTGATGGGGGAAACGCTTCCTCAAGCCAAAGCAACCCACCTCCAAATCCTTTTCAAAGTAACCAAGGTTTTCAAAGCCAAAATTTCCAAAATCAAAACTTTCAAAACCAAGGTTTTCAAAATCATGGTCAAGGTCCCAACTACCAAGGTCAAGGGTTTCCATCAAACCCTAACCCAAATTTTGGTCCACCACCGGTTAACTCGTACCTACCACCCCACAAGAGAAACTATGATGATGTGATTGCACAACTTGTGCAAGGTCAAGCTCAAACCAATCAAGCCATAGGGGATATGAGAACCCAATTGACTAAGTTGACCACCACCTTGGGTGCACTTCAACAAGAAAAGGGAAAGTTTCCCTCTCAACCCGTGCAAAATCCACAAGGTCAACATAGCATTGGATCCTCAAATCCCAATGAAGGAAACCATGAACATGCTAAGGCCATCACCACTCTTCGAAGTGGAAAGATCATTGATAAAACCATCCCACCCAAAGATTCTAACAAAGAAATTTCTCAAAATTTACAAAAGGAATCTAAGGGGGATGAGAAAGAAATTGAAAATGAGCCTAGCATTCCCAAACCTAGTGGCATTGATGTTGGTTCAAGCCAAGAGAGGGCTAAATTTATTCCTGCCGCCCCTTTTCCCCAAAGACTTAGGGCACCTAAGAAATTGACCAATCACGCTGAAATTTTTGAATTGTTTAAACAGGTGAAAGTCAACATACCTTTGTTGGACGCTATTAAACAGGTGCCCTCGTATGCAAAGTTCTTGAAAGATTTGTGTACGGTGAAAAGGAATTTGGG
>JAESVK010046572.1:0-16398 GCA_017140935.1 Hamamelis virginiana
CATATGACAAGAAAGTTAAGATAGGGTTTTGACTTATATCCATACCCTAAATATCTTAACTGTGACATTAGGGGATGAAGGATTAAGTAACAAGAAGGGTTCACATAGTTCTGCTATTCACCCAAACCTAGGGCATGTCATGACACATTGCTAGACGTCACTCATGACCAGTGAAAGCCTATTGATAAGTGTTATCAATGAGGGCATAATTGGAAAAGTTTCAATTAAACCTTTAAATAGAAAGTTTCTATTTTAGGAGACGTGGAGATGTCCCTAGTCACTGCTAGGTTGGGGTGAACCCAATGGGCCACACACAAACAAAGAACATAAGAGAGTCTCTTGAATTAAAGAGAGAAGGGTATTTCCTAAAACTAATTCCAATAATAACCTTATATATTATTTGTAAATATATATAAGGAATTAAGTTATATATTAATTAGTAATATATAAATGGAATTAAGTTACTTTTGGAAATAAGTATTAAATAGAAACCCTAGGGGTTTTCTATAAATACTAGAGCTTGTGACATGCTAGCACTAAGCCTTCATCCTCACTTTAGAGAAAAAGTTTCTCTCCCTCTCTCAAGCTTGATTCTTCCATTGTTGAGAAGCTTCAAGGATTCAAGTGGTTTTGTGTTCGTGTGGACTTCGTTGGAGACTTCATCCATTTGAAGTTCGAGATCAACAATTGCAAATCGAAAGGCGTATCAAGTAAGATTTATTTATGTTTGATAAATATATATGCTTATATGTAAATCATATGTCCCTATGCTTGTTCGATCATGGTTAGGATATTCGATGATGGAATCATTTAATTAAAAATTTTATTTTGTCTTCCGCTGCGATTCCATGTATTTCGAACGATTCCTTTCAGTGGTATCAGAGCTAGATCAAGCATGGACATGTGTTTGATGATGGCAAAAATGGATTTAATTAATTAAAATCAAAATATGGTTTTAGAAACCACATATCTGAATTCGGCCATGGTGGTTCTCCTCCTTGTTTCTTATTTTGTTTGAGTTTAAATGGCAACTAGGGTTTATTAAAAAAACCCTAGCTAGGTCACGGCCGTGAAGGGAGGCAGCCCTATAAGTTTCGGCAATATGGGGTTTGCCCCAATGTTGTTTTTGTTTTGAGATTTTAATAAAACCCCTAAAAGGTTTAGGGATTACTCTCTAATGTCTCTATCAATTTCGGACTCCTTGGGGTTTAGTTACTATATGATTAGATCATTAGGGTTTGATCTCCATAGTATGAAGATGCTTTGTTGATGATCAAATCCCCTCCAAGGTACACGCCTCTCTCTCTCCTCTCTCTCTCTCCATTCGGCCTCTTAGGGTTTTTTGAACCCTATATGGTTCTTTATTGATTTAATACTTGATTTGGGTTTATATTACCCTATAATCATTGATTACAATCAATTCTTGGATTTTTGGAAACCCATGAATGAATGGATGAAGTTCTTGTTTTTGGAAAACATGAACAAAAGCTTGGTTTTTAGGAAAAACTAGTTTTAAGGGCATTAAGGAGTTCACGGCTATGGGGTTTACATCCCTTATGATTTTCGGCCATGAGGGTTTTATCCTCTATGGCATTCGGCTACTAGGGTTTTTCAAACCCTAGAATATATTTGCATATATCTTGATTAATTTTAAATAGTTTAAATATTGATTCTTGATTAATGCAAATAACTTAGTTTAAATTTATTTAAACTTGTAAATTGATGAAGCTTGTTAAAGAGTTCAACAATGGTGTTTTAGGGTTCTTTGAATCCTTGTGTTCATCATCAATGGTGGCTGGTTTTAGGTTTTAGAAACCCTAAACTAAAATAGGAAAATTTCCTAATTTGTTTTAGGAATCCCTAAATGTCAAACTAAGAAATTCCAAGTTTTTATTTTGTGAATTATTTGATTTAGGAAAGTTTCCTATCTTTGATTTGATTCTTTCTTACTTTAAATGATTACAATATAGATTATATTGCAGCATATTTGGTGTTTATGGAAACCCTAAAAGGGCTAGATTATGGTAAGATTCCCTAACCCTAACCCTAATCCTAACCCTAGCACACTCTCTCTCTCTCCCACTATGATTTTCAGCCACATGGGTTTGGAACCCTAGTGTGCCATATTTATTTTATGTTTTCATGATCTTATGTTCTTCATATGTTTTATAAAGTGTTTATAAAGTTTTCAAAATAAATTTTATTATTTTTGAATAATCAAAATTGAAGAACATAAAGATTTGATGAAAAGTGTTTTTATAAAACAATTTTAGTGTTCTTGAGAAATTGTGAAATTCATGTGATGAGTTGTTGTTTTTAATTGCTTAAAAATATTTAGGGATGCTGCTAGATGATATATAAATATGTTAAAAACGTTTTAGCATGCTTGTATATTGAAAGGATTAATTTTGAAATCGTTTTGAAATTAAAACTGGGTTGCTGTTTTTCTGGGCAGCAATCATGAAGCTATTGTAAAATCCATGGAAAATAGTTTATGGGATTTTTGAAGCTTTCCACCTATTGACTTCATTAATGTAAGGTCTTAACAAAGTCTAGGAATAGTTCCCATGATTTTTAATGACCTAGATTAGCCACACTAGATTTTTTGTGAATAAGAGTTAATTCTGGAAAATCTGACTCTCTGTCACAAAATCTCTCTAATTGATACCAAACGTTGGAATCAAGTCTTGAGACCCCTGCCATTGTTTAGAGGACTGAAAAACCTAGTGAATTGAAGTGTTTCCATGACTTAGTTCACTTTAGGTTATACCCAATAAATGCATTTGTGCACAAATTCCAGATTCTGCTATGGTTTGGAGTTAGTGTCACAAAGTGCCTTAAAGTGATACCAAACGTTGAAATCACTAAACGAGACCTATGCCATTTGAAAGAGGACTGAAAATCCTTGTGAAATAGAGTATTCTCACATTTTAAAAGTTTGTTTTAATATAGGAAAGTTTAGTCCCAAAACAGTAGCTGAATTCATAGTTTTGTGAAAAACTGGGTTTGAGTTTTTTCAAGAATTTTGGTTTTGAGTTATTATTTAATTCCTTCCATATAGGTTAATGTTGATTAATCTATAATGCATATTAAAGTGTTAAATGCATGATAGGAATTATGTGATTAATTTCTCAAAATTAAATTCTATTTATTTAAAACCCTAATAGAGTTAATTAGGAGTTTTACTTAAGAAAAGGCACTTTTATATTCATATGAGATATGATGGTTTTGTTTTAAATGAGATTTAAAAGATTGTTATTATTGTTATGAGCTAATAATAATAATAATATTGACTTTAATAATTAAATGCCATCGCCATCATTGCCTTTCTTTTATTATTGTTGTTTTTATTTATGCAATGAGTTTGTATAGATATGAATGGATAATTATGGACTTAAGACCAATTAAATGAGATGTGATTGGCCGCATTAGATGTGTTTGGCTTATTTTAAGGGTTGTATTTAAAGTTGTTTAAATTTAAGTGATGTAATTAATTTGGGGCTTGCATGCCTCTTTCCCTCTCAATCCCTATGTATCCTCTATCTCCTTAATCCCCTTCTTTCTTTTATTTTAAATGTAATAATGGATACTTGGTGGAGCATGGTGGACTTGAGGTGTATGGTGGAGTTTTGTACGAGAGGGAAAGGCAAGTACTTGAGAAGGACTTGGCGAGGACTTCAAGACTTTTCGAAAATGTTTTAGTCTTGATGTAATAGTTACATAGTTTTAATTACGATCACCTAACCCTCATTATAGACCTAGGGTTCATCTTATTGGCTCAAAGCATGAACCCACCCTAAAGTCCATAATTAATTCAAGGCCCATTTGTTAGAGGTATGCCCTAAAACCAATCCTAAAGTGCATATCTATTTCATATTAGGATAATAAGGTACTGCTTATCGTCTGTATATTCAATTATATATACGATAATGTCCATGAATAAATGATAAGAGAAATATGTATCTCAAGTTTGTTGAGATATGAAGACTCATATTTCTCATACACATTTATTCTAAAAGTGTTCCTGCTCATAGGTTTGTTAAAGAGGACATTTATTAAACCGACAAGAGTAGCACAGATTTAAACTAACTCCAATGGGAGGATAGGTAGTCTTTCCTATCAGTGTAGTGACACTTAAGTTAATCTGTGGGTGCATATTAGAGAATATGTACACTGAACATGATCTACTAGAATATTCCTATGGATATTAAGTTAAAGGAATATTCTTATGTTTCGTCCATTTGGTAATCCTAAGAACTGAGACACCATGGATGTCTTATGCTTGAGTTGTTAGGGTTTGATAGTGTTTTATACAGCCTTGATCTTAAGGTTGTAGTCGACACTCATTGGCTCTAATAGGTCTTGCATGAAGGCATATGAGTGGTCAATAAGGAATCATCACTCTCAGTATTATGAGAGAGAATGTCAGGGTCAGTTCTCAAATATAACTCTCAATGTGAATCTCTGGCCAGAGTGATAGATGAAATATGAAAGAGTTTCATAGGGTTCATCTTATTGAGATTATAATTTGAAGAGCATTTGACAAGAAGGTTAAGATAGGGTTTTGACTTATATCCATACCCTAAATATCTTAACTGTGACATTAGGGGATGAAGGATTAAGTAACAAGAAGGGTTCATGATTGTTATGCAATCATGCAGTTTATTATGTGCTAATACAGCTCATTTTGGTAAATAAAGTGTACATAGATAGGGTAATATAAGTAGTTTAAATTGAAGCCAGTGTTTTTGACCTTGCAGGATAAAATGCATTTTTGTTGAGTACAAAGAACTTAAGGAATGCAAGGAAAGTTTTGAAGCAAGTTGAAAGTCAATTGTCAAGTGAGAAGTGCCAGAAAAGCAGACCTATCGATAATTACATCTGGAATTATCGGTAGTTCTCTCAATCAGCTGCAACAAAGTTCAACTTTTAGTCCCTGCCAAGAGACATTATCGATAATTATATTTGTAATTATCGATAATTGATTCAAAAGATGCCAGCTTGCCATTTCCAGAAGAAGAGAGTTATCGATAGGATCATATCCATTTTCGATAATTGGTTCATTGATGCAGCCTTCAGTTTCTCAGTTTGCAGCAATTATCGATACGCATACTTTAACTATCGATAATTCAAATGGTACTGCAGTCCTGTGTGCTGTAGTGTGAAGTCTTTATCGATAGGGACTGTCTTACATTATCGATGCTAATGTGATTTCCATCCAAGCTCAGTTCCAGTTCAAGCCCATTATCGATATTTGTTTTTTTTTTACTAATTATTGATAATACTCTGAAGTTTTTGGTGTTCTAGTTTCCTGCAGAAGACAATTATCGATAGCTTCTTATGCCATTATCGATAATTGATGCTCGTAAAGCCTTGTCAGAAGAGCCATTACCGATAATTGTAGTCCTAATTATCGGTAATGGGCGCCGCCTTAGCCAAAATATCTTTAGTTTTTGACTTTTTGAAGGGCAAAATTGTATTTTCTTGTGTTTTGTATATAAGCAAACTTTGCTCTTGATAGAAGAAGGTAATTTTTCTTTCCTTAACATAGAATAGAGAAGAAAAGGTTTTTCTTTCTCCTCTTCCTTAATTAGATAGGTTTAGTTCTTGTTTTAGTGATAGTTTAATCTTGTAACTTTGTTATTATTTCGTTTTGATCTGTAACAAGTTTTCAGTTTAATCTAAGTTCAGTTGTTGAAGTTAATTTCATCATTTCTTAGTTTAATTTATGCTTGAATTTTAATTGAATTTTCTTTCAATCGTTATGAGTAGCTAATTATCTACTGGAATGATGAGGGATGCTTGATTTATATCTGATGTATTAGTTCTCACAGATAACTTAACTAGACAGATTTGGATATTCATAATAAACATGAAATTTATCTATGATCCATAAGGAACTGTCAGCTTTTACCATCTGTTGACAGGAGTGCTTGCCACAGGTAGTTCTTAGCAATAAAGGCGTTCCAAGTGTATGTTATTGGCATTAAATTGTTGTTTATAATGAATATCCTATTTCTTGAACAGTTGGTTAAATGTATATTGTAAAATTTTCCATTGATGTCACTTTTCAGTGTTACTAAGATGAGTAAAAACTGTGATGAATTATTACTAAAGATATAGTTGAGTTGAACTCTGAATTCCAGTTTGTCTATATTTCAGTAAGATTATAAACAATCCTTGTGTATTTTACACAAAATCAAATTTCAAACCACCCATATATTTTCTTTCTTTTATCTACTTTAAACAACTTTTGGGAAGGATTTTCTTAATTATCAATGACCGCTTATCTCTGTGGACACAACCATGGGACTCCATGAAATATTATGCTTGCAACGGTAGATCCTACGCTTGGGATTGAATTGCACTTTATACGCGCAAGCATTTTTGGCGCCGTTGCCAGGGATTGGCAACAAGTGAGAAGTAGTGAATTCTGAAGTAGCTAGAGGTAACTTGCAATTTCATTGCAAGTCCGGTAAATTTCTTCACTTGATCGTTGTTTAACCATTTTAATTATCATCAGAGTGTTTCTTCTTAATTAGTGCATGTCCAATTGGATTCGAGACGAATCCAATAGACTTGTAAGAGTTAATCAAGAAGACTCAGTAAATATAAGTTCTAATTTTTCTGTTAGTAGCACATCAGAACTGTTCCAAATGGAATTTCCCCATATGGAGAACCCTCATTTTGATCCTGAACAAGTTATAAATTCTCAAAATGCTGAAGGAAGTGGAAATGAAATTGGAAATAATACTAGTATAGGAAGTGGGCAGAATCAGGCTACCAATGGTCAAAATTTTAATGAACCACCTCAGGTTGTGGGTAGGGTAGTTCATAATCAATACCCTCAGTACCAAGCCTTACACCAACCATTGGTCCCTCAGCGAAGAACTCTTAGAGAGACTCTTCATCCTCAGAGATATTCTCTACCTAGTTGTATCGTGCTGCCTTGTGACGCAGTAGAATTTCCTATAAAACCTGATATGGTGAGACTCTTACCCTTGTACCATGGGTTTGAGTCAGAGGATCCATATGAGTTCATGCATGATTTTGAAGAAGCATGTGGTACAATGCTGTATACTGGCGCACCACACGATATAATTTGTTTGAGGATGTTTTCCTTCTCTCTTAGAGACCTAGCTAAGAAATGGTTGATGTATCTTAGGGAGAACACGATTTTCTCATGGACTCAATTGCAACAACAATACTTTGATAAATTTTATCCCACCAGAAAGGACTAATGCTTTAATGAAGGCATTGCAATGTTTTACACAGAAAACCAATGAATCTTTTGCCAAAACTTGGGAACGATTCAAAAGTTTAACTTATGCAATTCCTCATCATGGCATGGATTTAAGCCAACTCATAAATTATTTTCATCAAGGGTTATCTTCAGATACCAAAATGTTTATTCAAATAATGAGTAATGGCATGTTTTTTGAA
Source organism: Hamamelis virginiana (assembly GCA_017140935.1). Taxonomy (NCBI): domain Eukaryota; kingdom Viridiplantae; phylum Streptophyta; class Magnoliopsida; order Saxifragales; family Hamamelidaceae; genus Hamamelis; species Hamamelis virginiana. Next base: position 7,444 of record JAESVK010046572.1, read on the forward strand.
AAAAGTCCTGAAGAGGCTTGGGATCATTTGGATTTCATTTCAGCACGAGCACGTGATTGGGAAGTTAACACTATCCCAGAAACGTCTCGAACCCCAACAACTAGTGGTAAATTTTCTGTAAAAGAACCAGATGAGACTCAGGCTAGATTAGCTCAATTAATAAAGAAAGTAAAAGCCTTGGAAATGAAGAAGGTAAATGAAGTTTCTACATTACCTATTTCTAAGGAAGCTGAATTCTGTAATTTGTGTAATATACAAGGGCATTCAATTGATGATTGTCCCTCGTATCCTACTTTCAAAGAGTCTTGTAATGACCAAGCCAGTGTGAATGCCATTTACCAAGGATCACAACAGAAAGTGTCAAATTTTCCTTATGGAGAGACTTACAATTCAAACTGGAGAAATCATCCAAATTTCAAATGGAAAAATGAAAATGCAGGTCCTTCACAAGGGAATTCACAGCAGTTCCATCCACAGCAGCAACAACAGCAAGGATATTACCCTCAAGGGCAATTCCAGACTCATCCAGGTAATGCGCTAAATTACCAACCTCAAGCACAAGGGTTTCCTCAAAACCCAAATGCTAACTTTGCACCATCTCAGAATCAAGCAAATTTTGCTCCTCAGCAAAACCAAATAAATCCATCTGTTTATCAACCTCCACACAAAAGAAACTTGGAAGATATTGTTACTCAATTTATCCAAAGTCAGAATGTTTCAAATACTGACCTTCGTAATTCTGTCAATGAGTTGAAAATGCAGGTTTCTAAACTTAACACTTCTGTAGGTACTCTGCAGTAGGAGAAAGGTATGTTTCCTACCCAATCCTTCCAAGCACCTAAAGGACAGAATAATGTTGATTCAGTAGGTACTAGCGAAGGAAATGTTGAACAAGTTCAGGCAGTCACCACTCTAAGGAGTGGTAAAACAGTTGATAAAACCATCCACCCGAAATTAATTCAAAATGAAATTATTTTGGATTCTAGTCCACAAAAGATGGGGGATGCTTTACAAAATAATTTACCTGAACTTGGACATCAAACTCCTAAGGTACATGAGGAGGAAAAAGAGCCCGAAAAGGTTGCTGAAAAACTCTATACTCCTCTGCACCTTTCCTCAAAGGCTTAGAAAGTTCAAGAAACCTACTGATAATACTGAGATTCTGGACATGTTTAAGGAGGTAAAAATCAATTTTCCTTTGTTAGAAGCTATCAAAAGAGTGCCGGCTTATGCAAAATTTTTAAAAGATTTATGCACTCAAAAGAGGAAAACAAATGTTTCTAAGGATGCTTTTATGACTGAGATGGCTAGTTCTATCTTGAAAGCCAATACTCCACCTAAGCTTAAAGACCCAGGGTGCCCTACAATTCCAATTGTGATGGGTGAACATAAAATTGAGCATGCACTTATAGACTTTGGAGCAAGTGTGAACCTAATTCCTTGTCATGTATATCAACAATTGGAGTTAGGGGAGTTGCAACCAACCTCAATCAATCTCCAATTAGCAGACCGTAGTGTGAAACAGCCTAAAGGGATTGTAAAGGATGTTATAGTGCAAGTCAATAACTTCTATTTCCCTGTGGATTTTATTGTGTTAGAAACTCAGCCTGTACCAGACTTAGGGACTCAAATCCCAATCATCCTAGGGCGACCATTTTTGGCTACTTCTAATGCCATTATTCATTGTAAAAATGGTGTTATGCAAATCTCTTTTGGAAATATGACAGTTAACTTAAATATTTTCAATGTGTGTAGGCAAATGGAAGAAAATGATGATGCTGAGGAAAATCAACAAGTAAACTTGATCGAGACCGTTGTTCAAGAACACTTGGAACTTCTCTCTCAATTGAATTCTGAAAATGAGAGTGATGATCTGGTAAAGAATCAGGGTAGAGAGTTAAGTATGAAAGATGATGTAAATTCTAATTCCTCTGTTTTAAATAAAGATGTAGTGATGGAGGTGAATGGTTGGGTACCTCGCTTTGAGGAATTACCTCCATCAGAAAAGAAATTATTACCATCTTCGGTTGAACCACCAGTGTTAGAGTTGAAGACTCTACCAGTTGATGTGAAATATGCTTTTTTAGGAGAAAATGAAACTTTTCCTGTGGTTATCTCTTCTCACTTGAAGACTGACCAAGAAATCAAATTGTTAGAGGTGCTAAGAAAACATAGAACTGCTTTAGGTTGGTCTATTGCAGATCTTAGAGGAATAAACCTGACTGTATGCACCCATTTTATAAATATTGAGGAAAATGTTAAACCCACTCGCCAGCCTCAGAGGCGTCTTAATCCCATCATGAAGGATGTGGTTCGAAGGGAATTGTTAAAATGGTTGGATGTGGGCATCATTTATCCAATTGCTGACAGCAAATGGGTAAGTTCAATTCATGTTGTTCCTAAGAAATCTGGAGTAACTGTAGTGACTAATGAAAAGGGGGACTCAATTGCTACACGCACCACTACTGGGTGGCGTGTGTGTATAGATTATATGAAGTTGAATGAGGCCACTAGGAACGATCATTTTCCACTCCCTTTCATTGATTAAATCTTGGAACGAGTGGCAGGGCATGCTTATAATTGTTTCTTAGATGGATACTCCGGTTATAATCAAATTGAAGTTGCTATGGAAGACCAGGAGAAAACAACTTTTACTTGTCCATTTGGAACATTTGCTTTCAAGAACATGCCTTTTGGCTTATGTAATGCTCCAGGTACATTCCAACGATGTATGATGGGAATATTCAGTGATATGGTAGAGAAGATCGTCGAGGTATTTATGGACGATTCTTTTTAGTTTTTGGTAGAGAATCTTGTTTTGAATTGGGAAAGATGTCATTTCATGGTAGATCAGGGAATTGTCCTAGGACACAGTGTCCAAAAGGGGCATTGAAGTAGATAAGGCAAAAATTGAGTTAATTGCTAAGCTGCCTTCTCCTAAAAGTGTTAAAGACATCCGATCTTTTCTCGGGCATGCAGGTTTTTATAGACGGTTTATTAAAGATTTTAGTGCAATTGCACGACCTTTGTGCCGTCTTCTTTCAAAAGATATTCCATTCGATTGGAATGCTGATTGTGAGAAAGCTTTTACAAAATTAAAAGAATCATTGATTTCCCTTCCAATCATCCAATCCCCCGATTGGAACTTGCCCTTTGAATTGATGTGTGATGCAAGTGATTATGCTATAGGGGCAGTGCTAGGGCAACGCAAAGATGGTAAGCCACATGTTATTTACTATGCCAGTAAAACATTAAATGATGCATAAAAGAATTATACCACCACTGAAAAAGAACTTCTGGCATTTGCATTAGACAAATTTCGCTCATACGTGATAGGAACTCCTATTGTAGTCTTTACTGATTATTCTGCTTTAAAATATCTGTTCACTAAGCAGGATGCTAAGGCAAGATTAATCAGGTGGATCCTGCTCCTCCAAGAATTTAACCTTATCATCAAAGATAAAAAAGGAGTTGAGAATGTAGCGGCCGACCATTTGTCGCGAATCATCTTTGACGATTCTTTTGAAACTCAGCCTTTTTCTGAAACTTTCCCTGATGAGCAACTGTTTGCTCTTGTTACTTGTCCCTGGTTTGCTGACATTATTAACTACCTTGTGACAAAACAAATTCCAACTGAATGGAATTCCCAAGACAAGAAAAAGTTCTTACCTGTAGTTAAATACTTTTTCTTTGATGACCCTTACCTGTTTAAATGCTGTGCTGATCAGATTATTCGCAGGTGTATTCCAGAGAATGAACAAAAATCAATCTTATCGTTCTGCCACTCCGAAGCTTGTGGAGGACACTTCTCTGGTAAGAAGACATCGGCGAAAGTGCTGCAATGCGGATTTTACTGGCCCTCCCTTTTCAAAGATTCATATCATTTCTGTAAGTCCTGTGAGAGATGCAAACAATTAGGAGGGATAACTCGTAGAAATATGATGCCCTTGACTCCCATTTTGATTTTAGAAATTTTTGATTGTTGGGGCATTGATTTCATGGGTCCTTTTCCTTCTTCCTGTGGGAATCTCTACATTTTACTTGCTGTTGAATATGTTTCCAAGTGGGTAGAGGCTATTCCAACCAAGACTAATGACCATTCTGTTGTTTTGAAATTTTTAAAAGAAAATATTCTTAGTCTGTTTGGAATACCTAAAGCAATCATAAGTGATGGTGGACTCCATTTCTGTAACAAACCTTTTGCAAAACTTATGCAGAAATATGGAGTTACACATAAAGTTTCGACTGCTTACCACCCACAAACAAATGGACAAGCTGAACTAGCCAATAGGGAGATTAAAAATATTCTGGAAAAAACTGTGAATCCCAACCGTAAAGATTGGTCACAAAGGCTAATTGATGCCTTATGGGCTTATCGAACTGCTTTCAAAACGGTTTTGGGAATGTCTCCCTATCGTCTAGGTTATGGTAAAGCTTGTCATTTACCGGTTAAAATGGAACATAAAGCGTATTGGGCTATTAAAAATTTGAATTATAATTTGACCCAAGCTGGCGAGCACAGAAAATTACAACTCAATGAGTTAGAGGAGATCAGAAGAGATTCTTATGACAGTTCGAGATTGTATAAGGAGAAACTTAAGGCTTTCCATGATAAAAATATTATGAGAAAACATTTTGAACCCCAACAGAAAGTTCTATTGTACAATTCTCGACTCCATTTATTCCCAGGTAAGTTAAGGTCAAGATGGACAGGACCTTTTATTGTACATCAAGTCTATCCGCATGGAGCAGTCGATATTCTTAACCCTCAGTCAGGTAATGTTTTCAAGGTTAATGGTCAACGACTTAAACCTTTTCTCGAAACTTTCTCTTCTGAGGAAACTGAAGAACTTCTGGTTGATCCTGTTTTCCAGGATCCGGTGGGTAAGTAGTGTGCGCTACTTACATATGGTTTTGTTTATATAAATATGTTTTGTATATATATAAATATAGCCTTTCTTTTTGGCTTTTCTTTCAACATTGAGGACACTGTTGATCTCAAGTTGGGGGGAGAGCACTTTTGGTGCTAATTTTGGTTAATTTTGGTCCATTTAAAATTTTTTGAAATATCACTGGTTATGTGCATATTGTGGTATATTTGCAAGCTTTTGTAATCATTGCATACCTTTTATTATCAAAGTACACAAGTTGTAGTATGCTTAATTTAATTCAAATTTGAATCTTTTGATCCTGTATATGTGAATTTGTGAACTTGTTAAATTCTCAACTTTGTTACTCAAGAGAGTGAGATTCCTCATATTATTTGAGTTATTCCTCGTAGTGGCAAGATTTTGTGGGAGTGGATTGTTGATGTGAGTTCTTATCTCTTCCATTCATTATGCATATTTTTCGAAATTTGAATAATTTATGTGAATGCATTATGATCATATTGGAACAATTGTACTGAGTTAGGAAATGATTTAAGGCCGTCTTTGGAGTCCTTCGAGCTAAAAATTCTTTCGTGTCAAAGTTTCCCTTAGGACCCCTTTGAAGCTGTGTGATGCATTACCAGATTTTTCAATACCTAGGTGACCTTGTTCCATCAATATTGGTGTGATTGTTCGAATGAGGATTATGTAATTTCAGTTGAAGTTGTGGCTCGGGAAAGCGAAGTATGGGGTGAATCAAAGCAGACTTGGGTAATCAGTTGAATGGGACAGAGAAAGTTCAAATGAGGAAAAGAGCAGCTAGTGGAAACACAGTCAGAAAAAGGTACTGCCAATCTTCATTTTGATAAAAGAATTGTTCCCTCAATAAAAATATATAAAAAAAAAGAAGAAAGTAAAAAAAATTTTGCCCATTATCGATAATTACTTCTGGAATTATCGGTAGTTGAATCTTAGCTTTAACATAACCCTTTCCTGAAGGCTATACTTATCGAAAACTTGATATATCAATTATCGATAATCATCCAGTTTGGAATCTCAAATTTTGTTGCAGGGTAGGTCAATTATCGATAGTTGCAATTACTCAATTATCGATAATTGAGTTAAAATTTAAACCGTCAGTGACCGCCCCACTTATTACATTCCATTTTATAAAATTTCAAGTCCGTGGCTTCTCACATAAGCCACGAACTGCTCCATTCATTCTCCCATGCTACCCACGTAACTGCACCACCTTGCCATCTCTTCATCTTCACTTCAACTGGCGAGCTGGGACGTGCGCGATTAGCATCCCCATTCCATTCCTCACAGCTCTCTCTCTCTTTTCAAACCTTTCCTTTTCTCAAATCCTTTTCATTCAAAGCATTAATCCCTCAATCTTCCCCACGATCTTCCATTCCCCCATTACCGAATTCATTTTCTATAAAACCCACTCCTCATTCACGTAAACCCATATCATATTTCTCTCCATTGTTAGAAGCTTGAGCTGTAAGGGCATAAAAAGAGAAAATAAGCTTGTGGGAACAAATCTTTTATCTCTAACGAAGAAAGTTAAGTTTTTATTATGCATTTGAATTTCTGAATTTGAAGTTTGATTTATGGGATTAGTTTGAGCGTGTGGATGTGTATTTGGGAATTTTCTGTGAGATGGAAACCTCCATTTTTCTGGGGAAATGTTGCCAAAATTTTAGTTGAATGTTAACTTATCGTGTTACTGTTTGGAAAAACTTGAGACAGACAATGGCACGAGTCAAGCAAACTGAGGAGCTTTTGGTGGCCATCAGAGAAAAGCAGGCTGAGGAAGATAGGCAAAAGGCGGAACAAGAGGCAAAGAAAAAGGCAAAAGAGGAAGCCAAAAAGAAGGCCGATCAAGAGGCCAAGAAATCAAGTAAATCAAAAGCCAAAACTGTTCAGAAACGCAAGCAACCGCCGCGTGAACCTGAGAAGGGCATTTCCCTTCGTGAGTCAGCAAGACAGCCACCTCCAAAGAAATCCAAACCAACTCCGCAAGGCAAAGGAAAGGCAGTTCTTCAGTATTCTTCGTCGGAATCAGACTCGGATGAGGAATTTATTCCAAAGAAATCAATGCCAGTTGAAGAAGAAGAAGAAGAATCTGAAGGCGAGCCTGAGATTGGTGAGATTGGCCCTACTGGCCACCCTCGGAAGGTTTTGAGCTCCGTTCCTACTTCACATAGGGACAAGCCCACAAAACATACAGGTGCTCCAAAACCAAAGAAGCAGACATGGGCAGAATTCTCAAAACAATTAATCAAACATTAATTAAAGCTTACTTGTGTTCCTTTGTAGATGCTATCCTCCAATCCTTGCCGTAAATCCTCGCTAAACCTCGAGCTCCAAAAATATGGAAGCCTCCAATGAAGTCCACACGAGCCTAAGACTCCTTGAACTCCTTGATCTCCACAACTCTTGAAGAGAATGCAAGCTTGAGAGGGAGAGAGAGAGAGTGGCGGCAATGAGAGAGAGAGGCTCACTTTGATTTTGATTTGGATTATGAAACCCGAGGCCTATCCCTCTTATTTATAGACTCTCTCCTCTTTCAATGATGTTTGGTTACTAGTGCTAGCATGACCAAACACCATATAAGAATAGGTTTATCCTAGTTTAGTATCCTTAATCCTTTTAATTATTAACCCTTAATAATAAGGATTAAACTCATACACAAATTAGAATATCCCCTCTCACAAATTCAAGAAGATCACTTAAGCTTTAATGTGTGTGACCCATTGGGTTCACCCCAACCTAGTAGTGGCTCGGGAACATCGCATGTTTCCCAAAATAGAAACTTTCTATTTTTGGTTCAATTGAAACTATTCCAATTTTGCCCTCAATGATAACACTTATCATTAGGCCTACACTAGTCATGAGTGACATCTAGCAACATATCATGACGTGCCCTAGGTGTGGGTGAATATACGAATATAAATGAACCCTTCGTGCAATAAATAATCTTTCACCAAACAATGTCACGATTAAGTTATTCGGGTATGGATTCATGTCAAACCCTAACTTAATCCTGTGTTAGCCATTCACCAAAATATAAACTCAATTAGGTTAACCCATGAAAACTCTTTTCCTTGGTTACCTTCTGCTTTGGCCAAAGACTTCATTGAGTTATTATTTGTGAATTAACTGTGACATTCTCCATTTGATATTAAGGGTGGTGATCCCCTATTGCACACTCACCTATCTTCATATACAACTTACTAAAGCCAATGAGCACCGATTACATCCTCATGATTAAGGGTGTACAAGTTACTATCAAACTCTAGTAATTCATACATAAGATAACCAGTGGTGTCTCAGGTATGAGGATTACAAATGTGACTATACACATGAGCAGCTTTTGACATTCAAATATGTGATAACCCAAAAAATTTTAAAACATATATTTTAGTATTTTAATAAAGATTGGGGTGATTTGCAATTAAATAAAATGCCTACTTTATTATTCTATATAAGTTGGGGTGATCTTGAAATTTAATAGAATTTGTGATTTGAACAAAAAAAAAATATATATATAATAATAATAATTTTGCTAATATGTCCCATGTTCTTTTGTCAAAACCGTGGGCAGCCCCTGGTTTCTTCCTTTCATTCTATGTATGAGAGTTGAGAGAAAGAGAGAGAGGGACCCGAGAGAGAGAAGTCGAGAGGGTCGAGAGGGAGAAGAAAGTCGAGAGTGAGAGAGGTTTGAGAGCCGAGAAGGGGCAACCGTGAAGAGGGTGATGCAGCCACCTTGTCCCGCCGGAGCTACCGCCGGAGAAGTCACCGGACTCCATTCTCGTCAAGGCCAAGGTGAGTCTAAGCTTTATATATTCTTTTCCTTCCTCTTTTTCTTATTTCTTCGTGGGTATTTACTGTTTTTGGAAGACTTGGGTTTAGATTCGAAGCTGTAAAGTATAATTTTGATGAGAATAGGGTTTTGAAGATCAATGGGGATTGAAGTTCTTACATGTGGGTTTCGTGATGGTGCTCGGGTATATGGATTTGAGCACACTCATGGTTATCTTAAACTTCCTGTGCTTTGATCTTAACTTGGGTAATTTGA
>JAESVK010046579.1:0-13748 GCA_017140935.1 Hamamelis virginiana
GAGTTAGTTTAAATCTGTGCCACTCTTGCCGGTTTAATAAATGTCCTATTTAATAAACCTATGAGCAGGAACACTTTAAGAATAAATGTATATGAGAAATATGAGTCTTCATATCTCAACAAACTTGAGATACACATTTCTCTTATCATTTATTCATGGACATTATCGTATATATAATTAAATATACAAACGATAAGCAGTACCTTCTTATCCTAATATGAAATAGATATGCACTTTAGGATTGGTTTTAGGGCATACCTCTAACAATCTCCAATTTGCACTAAAGCCAATCACCATAGTATCTTATACTAGTCTTCGAAAGACAAGGCTTTATAACTCCTATAGATGTTATGGCAATGAAGATCCTATGCAAACAAACTTTGCATCTTTATTATTTTCAATAATAGTAATTAAACTATAATTCTGCTGCCAACTCTGATGTCTAGTAAATGAGACCTATGTTCTTGGTAGAGAACAGTATGTACTAGGCATTCTTTTAGGCAACTTGTAAATGGCATCCTTTTAGATTCCTTTATTCATGTAAGTATTACAATCTTAACTTACTTAAGAATATACTTACTTTTATTCAGGATCACTATTCTGAATAATTCCAATATCTGCCAACAACTTTTGTAGCATTAATGATATTAAGTACATAATCTTTTATGAGATTCCATATTTCTCAAATATTAAACTCATATTTAATCCCTCATGAAATCAACATTTTTGAGAGATTAGAATTCCTATAACTTTTATGGAATTCATGATACTACACTTAGTATTTAAAGTATGTACTTATATAAAGAAAGCTAATTATGAATGATGACTTTATTGCTCCCACTAGTCCTTTATAAAACAATGTATTTATTTATTAAACTCTTTAATAATATAAATTCCCTTATAATGTTTCATAAAGGAATGATTCTTAACCATTTATGGAAACATTGCTTTCTAATAACTCTTTATTAAAGAAATCATAACTTTCAAGGTTTATTTGAAATATCTCATATTTAAAATAAATCTTTAAACTATAACGTTTAACATATTTAAGGTCCTCTTTATATAAATGATTCAACTAAAATATTCTCAATATTTTCTTTTTAGCTTTACTTCAAATGAATAATTTGAACTCTTCAAATATTCATAGTTTTGAATCCTTTGAACACTTTCAAATATTCAAAATAGATATGAAGTATTTCAAACTAAATGTAAGGTTTATACATCTCATGTATTATCCTTTTAATCTTCTTATAAATAAGATGATTAGATTATATAAATTAATGAATTCAAAGTGTCTTGATTCATTTATTAATATAATTCTACATTGTTGAATCATATATATATTTATTTTTAATAGTCATTCATGAAGAATTCTGAACTTTAAAATTAATTGCCAGAAATTATCTAAATAATCAATATTATAAATAAACTGTTTCAAATAATCGAAATATTCAAAACTGAATAGAAAACTTCTAAAGAAGTATTTATTACAAACTGGCAATAATTTAAAGTTCATAAAATTCTAAATAAACTAGTCAAGAATTGAGCTATAGTGTTGAAGGCAGCAACTCTTGATCCTTTATTAAACACTGAGAGCTGAATGTCTACTCGACCTTTTGCTTCCCCTTGTCTCCTACATACAATCTCATTGTACAAGAAAAAACATAGTTAGGTATCTCATACCATAAAGCAAAATAATACTAATTCTCAATTAGTAAATCAAATACAAGACGTACCATCAGAAGAACCATTCTTCAACGAAGCCAGGTATTCCTTGCAATTTCTTTTCCAGTGACCTGTCTTGCCGCAGTGGAAACACTTTCCCTTTGAATTCTTCTTCTTCACTCCTCCTTTTGGCTTAAAATTGGACTTCTTCTTCTTACCCTTGCCCTTGGGCTTGGTTTTAGAAGTCGATGCCCCATCTATAGCCAAAACATTACCTTTGGAATCCTTTTTCAAGGTTTCCTCAGCAGTAGTCAACATATTCATCAAGTCAGTTAAAGAAACTTTATCATTCACATCAGTCGTGTGAAAATTCATGATGAATTGTTTGAAGGTTGAAGGAAGTGAATGAAGTAGAATGTCTGTACTCATCTCTGAATTGATCTCGACACCTAGATCATGAAGAGCGTGGATGTTCCGGATCATCTTGAGACAATGCTCATTCACCGATGTCCCTTCCACCATCTTAGCAGAGAAAAGATCACCCACAGCATTGTACCTTACAATTCTGTTTTGTGATTCATACAACTCTTTAAGATTCTTGAGAATCGCATATGCACTGTCAATGACCTCACGTTGCCTTTGGAGCTCATTGGTCATCGATGCCATCATGTAGCACCTGACTTGCACATCATCCTCAAGCCACTTATTATAAGTGTCTCGCTCTTCTTCAGATGCCCCCTCAGGTAAAGCATTGGGGCGTGGAGATTTGATAACATATTCAATTTTATCAGCAGTCAAGATTATTTTCAGGTTCCTAACCCAGTCATTGAAATTGGGACCAGTCAAACGGTTGTCATCAAGAATTCTAGATAAGGGGTTTAGTGGAGCCATCTACAACAGAAAATAATAACAGTAAATTTCATATTATTCAAAACATAAATACCTATTGGTTTCTAAGTCTTATGTTACCTCCCACTATTTTATTCAAATCTCATACTCCCTTAGATGAGACTAGGGAATTTCATCATCTGAATTTTCCATAGTAGGGATTGGGGTCCCATTAAAAATTAGTAGCCTCACATAATAGGTTCTTGGATACTAACCCTTAATGAGTGGATAACTCTTATCCTAATGCTTCTAAAGCAAATTCCAATCATCCTTTAGCCTCTAAATTGCAGTATCCTCACATAATAGGTTCTTGGATAGTACTCTTTAGTTAAGTCACACCCATCATTCGCATAAGTATGGTCAATTGAATGTTGTACCCCTCACATAGCAGGTTCTTGGGATACACCATTATCGCACCTTATGATATCCAATATTAAAACAAGACAGTATGAACCCTCAGGATGAACATGTTCCCGCATATCTGCAGCCAAACACATCCACCTTAAGAATCCACCTATCATGTAATGATGGGAGGCTAGGATAAAGCCCAAGGCCTCTTCCTTACAACTTAATTTTGTATTAAAAGGGGTTTTGGAAAAAGGAGGTCTCATTTAAAATAAACATACATCACATGCATCATATATATATCAAACATACATATAATGTTTAGACCAAGCTTTATTATTAGTTCTCGATTATCCTCCCACTGTCCTCCTAGAGGCTATGGTGGATTCATCTTGAACATATAATAAATTAGGTCAAGGCCCCTTACCAAGCATACATCTCATATATTAATGGGCCTTGGATTAATTATGGACTTTAGGGTGGGTTCATTCTTTGAGCCAAAAAGATGAACCCTAGGTCTATAATGAGGGTTAGGTGATCGTAATTAAAACTATGTAACTATTACATCAAGACTAAAAGATTTACGAAAAGTCTTGAAGTCCTTGCCAAGTCCTTCTCAAGTACTTGCCTTTTCCTCTCGTACAAAACTCCACCATGCACCTCAAGTCCACCATGCTCCACCAAGTATCCAATATTACATTTAAAATAAAAGAAAGAAGGGGATTAAGGAGATAGGGGATACATAGGAATTGAGAGGGAAAGAGGCATGCAAGCCCCAAATTAATTACATCACTAAATTTAAACAACTTTAAATACAACCCTTAAAATAATCCAAACACATCTAATGCGGCCAATCACATCTCATTTAATTGGTCTTAAGTCCATAATTATCCATTTATATTTATACAAACACATTGCATAAATAAAAACAATAATAAAAGAAAGGCAATGATGGCAATGACATTTAATTAATTAAATTCAATATTATTATTATTATTATCTCATAACAATAATAACAATCTTTTAAATCTCATTTAAAATAAAATCATCATATCTCATATGAAAATAAAAGTACCCTTTCTTAATTAAAACTCCTAATTAACTTAATTAGGGTTTTAAATAAATAGAATTTAATTTGAGAAATTAATTTCATAACTCCTATCATGCATTTAACACTTTAATATGCATTATAGATTAATCATCATTAACCTATAGTGAAGGAATTAATTAAAAACTCAAAATCATAAATTCTTGAAAAGACACAAAACCCAGTTTTTCACAAAACAATGAATTCAGCTACTGTTTTGGGACTAATCTTTCCTATATTAAAACAAACTTTTAAAAAGTGAGAATACTCTATTTCACAAGGATTTTCAGTCCTTTTTCAAATGGCATAGGTCTCGTTTAGTGATTCCAACGTTTGGTATCACTTTAAGGCATTTTGTGACACTAACTCTAAACCATGGCAGAATCTGGAATTTGTGCACAAATGCATTTATTGGGCATAACCTAAAGTGAACTAAGTCATTGAAACACTTCAATTCACTAGGTTTTTCAGTCCTCTAAACAATGGCAGGGGTCTCGTGACTTGATTCCAACGTTTGGTATCAATTAGAGACATTTTGTGACAGAGAGTCAAAATTTCCAGAATTGACTCTTATTCACAAAAATTCTAGTGTGGCTATTCTAGGTCATTAAAATTAATGGGAACCCTTCCTAGACTTTTTTAAGACCTTATATTAATGAAGTCAATAGGTGGCAAGCTTCAAAAATCCCAGAAACTATTTTCTTTGGATTTTACAAAAGCTTCATGATTGCTGTCCAGAAAAAACAGCAACACTATTTTAATTTCAAAACGATTTCAAAATTAAAACTATCAATATACAAGCATGCTAAAACGTTTTTAACATGTTTATATATCATCTAGCAACATCCCTAGTTTTTTTTAAGCAATTAAAAACAATAATTCATCACATGAATTTCACAATCTCTCATGAACACAAAAAAACGTTTTATAAAAACACTTTTCATCAAATCTTTATGTTCTTCATTTTTAATTTTCAAAAACAATAAAATTTATTTTGAAAATATTATAAACACTTTATAAAACATATGAAGAACACAAGATCATGAAATCATAAAATTAATTAAGGCACACTAGGGTTCCAAACCCATGTGGCCGAAATTCATAGTGAGAGAGAGAGAGTGTGCTAGGGTTAGGGTTAGGGTTAGGTTTAGGAATCCTTACCATAATCTAACCTTTTTAGGGTTTCCATAAACTCCATGTATGCTGCAATATTATCTATATTGTGATTATTTAAAATAAGAAAGAATCAAATCAAATATAAGAAACTTTCCTAAATTAAATAATATACAAAATAGAAACTAGGAATATCCAAGTTTGACATTTAGGGATTCCTAAAACAAATTAGGAAATATTCCTATATTAGTTTAGGGTTTCTAAAACCTAAAACTAGCCACCATTGATGATGAATACAAGGATTCAAAGAACCCTAATCCACCATTGTTGAACTCTTTAACAATGTTCATCAATATTCAAGTTTAAATAAAATTAAACTAAGTTATTTGCAATAATCAAGAATCAATTTTAAACAAGTTTAAAAATAATCAAGACACATGCAAATATGTTCTAGGGTTATTAAACCCTAGTAGCCGAAAACCATGAGGGTGTAAAACCCATGGCCGAAATCCCTATTAGGGTATCTTAATATCCTAATCACCATTGAAACCCAATTTTCTCAAAATCAAGTCATGTTCATAATTTTCTCAAAATCAAGAACCTCATCCATTCATTCATGGGTTTCCATAAATCCAAGAATTGATTATAATCAATGATTATAGGGTTACATAAACCCAAATCAATTATTAAATCAACGAAGAACCATGTAGGGTTCATGAAACCCTAAGAGGCCAAATGGAGATAGAGAGAGGAGAGAGGGCCGTACCTTTTTGTGTGGGGTTTTGATTATGTTCAAAGCTTCAATCCACCATGGAGAAGAAACCCCAACAATCAAAACATAAACACAATAATCCTTGAAGGGTCCGAAAATTATAGAGAGAGAGAGAGAGAAAAGCATAAAACCTTTTTAGGTTTTTCTACAAACCCTCAAATTTATAATACCAAAGGGGTAAAACCCCATATGGCCGTAACTCTCTAGTGCAGCCCCACCTTGGCCGTGACCTAGCTAGGGTTTCTAAAACCCTAGTTGCCAAATAAACATAAAACAATAACAAAGGAGGCAGCCCCCTCATTGCCGAATTCATGTATGGTTATTAAACCATCAAAAACTTGATTTTAATTAATTAAACCATTGCCAAACATCATAAATCTCATATCCATGCTTGATTTGGCTCTGATACCACTGAAAGGAATCGATCGAAATACATGGAATCGCAGCGGAAGAGAAAACAAAACTTTTAATAATATGATTCCATCATCGAAAGATTCTAAACAAGAATCGAACAAGCATAGAGATATGTGATTTATTTACAAGCAAATAAAATTAATAAAACATAAATTAATCTTACTTGATTCGCCTTTCGATTTGCAATCCTCGACCTCGAACTTCAACGCAATGAAGTCTCCAACGGTATCCACACAAGAGTAAGATTCCCTAAACCCTTCTAGTCTTCCACAACACTTGAGAAAGCTAGAATGGAGAGGGAGAGGAGAGAGAGAATTTCGGCCAAGGGGTTGCATACCCTAGAATGAGTGAAGCACTCATATTTATAGATATTCTCCTCTTTAAGGGATGTTTGGTTACTAGTGCTAGCATGACCAAACATCCTTGAATAGAATAATCCTATTCTTGGTTAATTTTGACTTTTAATTAATTAACCTTTAATTAATCAAAATCAAACTTAACTTAAAGACAGGATTCCCCTCTCACAAGTTTAAGGAACTCTCTTACCCTCTATTGTGTGTGACCCATTGGGTTCACCCCAACCTAGCAATGACTAGGGACATCTCCATGTCGCCTAAAATAGAAACTTTCTATTTAAAGGTTTAATTGAAACTATTCCAATTATGCCCTTATTGATAACACTTATCAATAGGCTTTCACTGGTCATGAGTGACGTCTAGCAATGTGTCATGACATGCCCTAGGTTTGGGTGAATAGCAGAACTATATGAACCCTTCTTGTTACTTAATCCCTCATCCCCTAATGTCACAGTTAAGATATTTAGGGTATGGATACAAGTCAAAACCCTATCTCAACTTTCTTGTCATATGTTCTTCAAATTATAGTCTCAATAAGATGAACCTTATGAAACTCTTTCATATTTCATCTATCACTCTGGCCAGAGATTCACATTGAGAGTTATATTTAAGAACTGACCCTGACATTCTCTCTCATAACATCGAGAGTGATGATTCCTTATTGACCACTCATATGCCTTCATGCAAGACCAATTAGAGCCAATGAGTGCTGACTGCAACCTTAAGATCAAGGCTGCATAAAACACTATCAAACCCTAATAACTCAGGCACAAGACATCCATGGTGTCTCAGGTCTTAGGATTACCAAATGGACGTAACATAAGAATATTCCTTTAACTTAATATCCATAGGAATATTCTAGTAGATCAAGTTCAGTGTACATATTCTCTAATATGCACCCACAGATTAACCTAAGTGTCTCTACACTGATAGGAAAGACTACCTATCCTCCCATTGGAGTTAGTTTAAATCTGTGCCACTCTTGCCGGTTTAATAAATGTCCTCTTTAATAAACCTATGAGCAGGAATACTTTAAGAATAAATGTATATGAGAAATATGAGTCTTCATATCTCAACAAACTTGAGATACACATTTCTCTTATCATTTATTCATGGACATTATCGTATATATAATTAAATATACAAACGATAAGCAGTACCTTCTTATCCTAATATGAAATAGATATGCACTTTAGGATTGGTTTTAGGGCATACCTCTAACATTCCACTCCAACTCTGCTTCTTGCATTAGGGGTAGCCCCATTCTTCTTCAGATGTGGTTGGATGAGAGACTTAGGCTGATCACTCCTCTTGATGGGCCCAAACACTTGTCCCATACCTATTGTTTGCGTAAGCTTTTGTTTCTTGAGTGTCGCTCAATTCAGGACATGATCATCTTCTTCTCTTCTCTGACTTGGAGAGATATTCAGTGGCATGTGGCTATATGGGACTGTGGTGAAGAGTATGTACTACACACTTTAGGATGTTGTCAGGTGAAGCTTATGGGCTTAAAGCATACATCATTTTACTGGGCTTCTCGTGTACTTCGCCAGATGAGCCGTGCTCAAACAAACCTCCCTATCAAAGGGCATGTTCATGGGGTAGAGGCAGCTACTTCTTCTTTGGTATCTTGGGCTATGAAGAAATGGGCTTCAGGCTTATGTATGAGTCAGGTAGGGGATTGCAATGAGCCTTTTAGGCTTGATGGGGAGTATCGGGCTTGGCTTAAACAGGACTTGGGTTTGAAGGTGCAGGCTATGAAGGATAAAGTTCAAAGCCTCATTTATGGTTCTCGAGTTACAGCTCAGTCAGCAGGTTCATCACTTCCACCAGATGCATCACAAGTTAGGACAACTAAGAGAAGTAGGGAAAATGAGAATGAAGCCCAAGCCCACAGAACGAGAAGGACTTAGAGTAGATTAGGGATTATATATATATTTTTACTTTTCTAGGCAATGTAAGGTTTGAAGAAAATATGAATTATGGACACATATGGCATGTAATAAATCTTTCAAAAGGTTTCTACCCTTTATGGATGAATAAATATCAATTTTATTAAAATCTCAACAAATATCCCTTAATAATTACAAATGAACCAAACTCTTGGTGTTTTTACAAGAAATAGACTGCACCCAAAGTAACTTTATGGGTTGCCTACGTATCCCCGTCCTTGATGCAATGCTTTGTCATTTTTCTCTAACTCTTTGTGATATTTGGGGAATCAGGTCTTTGTAGTTCATGAATCAAATTGAAGAAGTCCACTTCTTTTTTATTTATTTGCTCTAACTTTTGCCTAAGCAGCATTTTCAGTTTTTCTACTTAGCGAGCTTGATTTTTTTATTATTATTTTTATTTGAATACCCCAACTTTTGCCTAGGCAGCCCTTTCGGGTTTTCTACCTAGCGGGCTTTTTTATTTTTTTATTATTTTTTATTTTTATATGTGGTACTTCTTCAATTGATCCAAATTGGTAGGTTGAGAGAATTCATTCCTGTCAATGTCTGCAATCTTCACGGCTCCGCCTGACAGTATTTCTCTGATGATGTAAGGGCCTACCCATGTAGGCTTAAACTTTCCTCGCGGGTCGTGGATCGGTGCTCGGATCTCTTTTAGTACTAAATCTCCTTTCTTCAAACCTCTGTGCTTTACTTTTTTGCCAAACGCCTTGGTTGAATGTGGTATAGTGCCCTGAATTGCCTCTCATCCAGGAGAGCTAACTCTTCATATCGGTTCCTTACCCATTCTACATCTGCCAGTTGACTCTCCATGGCAATCCTTAACGACGGGACTTCTAACTCTATAGGCAATACCGTTTCCATTCCATATACGAGTGAAAAAGGTGTAGCCCCGGTCGATGATCTAATGGAAGTACGATATCCCCAAAGTGCTAGTGGTAATTTCTCATGCCAGTCATTGTAAGTCTCGGTGGTCTTTTTCAAGATTGATTTGAGATTCTTATTTGCTGCCTCAACAGCCCCATTCGTCTGTGGTCTATAAGGAGATGAGCGGTGATGCTTGATACTATACTTTTGTAAAAGTGCTTCGGTTTTTTTTCGGAAATACTGTCCATTGTCGGAGATGAGTGGCATCGTGGGTTGATGTTTTCCACTTGCAAACACTTGACATTTATGACACTTCTTGACATGTAAATGGCAATCCCTTTCCATAGTTGACCAATAATATCCTAGTCTCACGATCTTTTTAGCTAGCATGTATCCATTCATATGCGGAGCCCCAGCCCCTTCATGCACTTCTAACACTATTCTTTCAGCTTCTTGTTCATTGACGCACAACAGATGCAGTCCGTCGTGTGATCTCCGGTACAGCTCCCCCCACACAGAATATATTGACTGACTAACCTTCTTATAGTCTTTCTGTCTACGGATGACGCCTCTTTCGGATATTCACCTTTTTCTACAAACTGTTGGATATCAGAATACCACGGTTTTCCATCATTCGGCTCTCATTTTTGTATAACACAACATTAGGCCGGTTCTTCTCGGGACTCAATAATGAGAGGAGTTACACCTTCATCTTTAGGGATATCTACCATGGATGCTAGAGTGGCTAAGGCATCCGCAAACTTATTATTTAACCTAGACAGATAAAAGAAGTCGATTCGACGGAATTTTTTCACCAAAGTCTCTAAGTACTCATGGTAGGGTAACAACTTCTTATCCCGAGTCTTCCACTCTCCTCTAGTTTGACATATGATCATGTCGGAATCCCCGTATACTTCTAATTCTTTCACACCCAATTCCAAGGCAGCTTCCAATGCTAGGATACAGGCTTCATATTCGGCTATATTAGTAGTAGCATCAAATGATAACCCGACAGATAATGGTATCAAGTTATTCTCCGGTGTAACTAACAATACGCCTATTCCACATCCTCTCTTATTATAAGCCCCATCGAAGAAAACTTTCCAAGGCTCTTTACTTACTTCAAGAATCTCTTCGTCGGGAAACTGGTACTCAGACGGTCTTTCTACTGACGACGGATGTTCTACTAGAAACTCTGCCACTGCTCTCCCTTTCACTGATTTCTGCACCGCATATTAAATGACGAACTCTGATAATAGCAATAACCAACGGGCTGTCCTATAGGATAACATCGACTTTTCCAATAAGTATTTCAGGGGGTCCATGCGACTAACGAGTTGCACTTGAAAAGATAGCATGTAATGGCGGAGCTTTTGGGTAACCCACATCAATGCCACATATGTCTTCTCTAATGCGTCGTATTTAACCTCATAGTCAGTCATCTTCTTACTCAAATAGTACACCGCATTCTCCTTCCGGGATTTTGGTAGATACTGAGCTAACATAGCTCCCATCGCAGTTTTAGTGAGTGCTAAATAAAGTTGCAAAGGTTCACCTTGCCGCGGGGGAACTAATATTGGTGGGTTGCTCAAATACTTCTTGATGGTTTCAAAGGTTTCTTGGCACGCATCATTCCACTTCGTGGGCACATCCTTCTTAAGAAACTTAAAGATTGGCTCACAAATCATGGTCAGCTGTGCAATAAATCGACTGATAAACTGAACTTTGCCTAAGAATCCTCGAATCTCTTTTTCTGTCTTTGGCGGTTGCATCTCCGTGATGGCTTTAATCTTTCCCGGGTCAACCTCTATTCCTTTCTGAGTGATCATAAATCCCAATAACTTCCCCGCAGTTACTCTGAAGGCGCACTTTTGAGGATTCAATCTCAGGTTATATTGCTTAATTCTTTGAAGGAACTTACTTAGAGCTTCGAAATGGCTTTCTCGATCCTTAGACTTCACGATCATATCATCCACATACACCTCAACTTCCTTATGAATCATATCATGCAATAAGGTGGTTGCCATTCTCTGATAGGTAGAACCAGCGTTCTTTAGGCCAAAGGGCATAACTCAATAACAGAAGGTCCCCCATTGAGTAATGAAAGAGGTTTTCTCCATATCTAGAGGGGCCATCTTTATCTCGTTATAACCTGAGAACCTGTCCATGAAGGATAACATAGCATGACCGGCGGTACTATCTACCAGAATATCTATGTGTGGCAACGGAAAATCATCTTTAGGGCATGCCTTGTTCAAATCCCGGAAGTCTACGCACATTCTAACCTTCCCATCCTCTTAGGTACCGGCACAATGTTAGCTAACCACTCGGGGTACTCTACTACTTGGAGAAATCCAGCGTTCATCTGCTTCACTACTTCATCTTTGATCTTTAGTGCCTACTCTGGCTTCATTCTCCTCAACTTCTGTTTCACCGGCTTGACCCCTAGATTAGTAGGGATAAAGTGTTGTACTATGTCGGTGTCAATCCCTGGCATATCTTTGTACGACCATGCAAATACTTCTATGTTTTCTCTCAACAATCCTACCAATTTTTCTTGTTCTTGTGGTGACAGAGTTGCCCCAATGTTAATTATCTTAGGCGATTCATTGGATCCTAAATTAACTAATATTAATTCATCCACATTAGGTCAAGCATGTTCCATTTCCCTTTGTTGTTCAAACTCAGGGGGAACACCCTCTCTAGGATCTATATTCATGCCATATACACCCATAGAAGACAGAAGGGATAAGCTGCAAATGCAAAGAATGAAGAAAATGAATACTTTATTAATCATGAAGAAGAATAACACAAACTAAGCTATCATTTGCCTCCTAACAGGGTATGGATGATTTTATTGAAAATGGAAAAACAAGAGTCCTATTCTACAATCCTATAGAAAGAAAGTATAGAAATCCTACAAGCTATCATCTGATGGGAGTGAATCTTCCGCAACTGAGTCTTCAACTCGAGACTCATACTCAAGGCTCCAGTTGGTCAATGGACTGATGGTATCTTCAATGAGGTGGATAGGATTGGGTTCATGAACATGCTCTTCGATGCAGGCAATCTCTTTGAACATAGCCCCTATGGCGACTTCATCGATATGGTCGATCCAGTAAAACTCTGTACGCTCTTCGGCTGTGATGGTAGTTGGAGGGAGAGGTAGTGGAGTGTTGAAGAAGATTTCGAACCCAGGAACTCTAGCTTTCTGATCTTCAAGGTAAATGGGCTCATGGAACCCACAATAAGGGAAATCGTCCCCTTCTTTGACAAAAACCCCATTCAAAGTGAGCCGGTAAGGTTTCAGAGCGAGGTTAAGGACTCGTCCCTCTTCTTTAGCCAACTGTCTTTCTCTTCTTTTCTGTGCCATCTCTTTTCTATCAACTTTGGTACTTTGATAGCCCAATCCAAAAGGGTAGATTGCTGAAGGATACTTGATAGTGAAAGGTTTGTGTCAAAAACATGGATTCGCAGCGGAAGTGTAAAACAAAAATTTTCTTTTTATGAAAACAATCCATATACACAACCTTCAAGAATCGATTCAAGCATTGGGTTATGTATTAAAAATACAAGAACATATATTTAAAAACAATAAATATACTTACTTGTGAATCCTTGCGAAGTAGCTTTCCTTTGAGTTTCAAAGCGATGAAACCTCCAAAGGTATCCTCACAAGTGCAAGACTCCTTAAACCTTCTAGTCCTCCACAACACCTTGTGAGGAGCTAGCTTGGAGAGGGAGAGAGGAGAGAGAAAACGGCTAGGGAGAGTGGGAACCCTAGAATGTGATGCTTGATTATTCAGGGTTCCCTATCTTCTTATTTATAGACTTTCTCCTTTTTAAGGAGTGTTTGGTTACTAGTGCTAGCATGACCAAACATCCTTGAATAGAGTAATCCTATTCTTGGTTAAGATTGACTTTTAATTAATTAACCTTTAATAATTAAAATCAAACATATTTCAAAGATAGGATTCCTCTACCACAAGTTCAAGAAACTCACTTACACTTTATTGTGTGTGACCCTTTGGGTTCACCCTAACCTAGCAGTGGACAGGGACATCTCTATGTCTCCTAAAATAGAAACTTTCTATTTTAAGGTTCATTTGGAACGATTCCAATTTTGCCCTCATTAATAACACTTTATCAATAGGCTTTCACTGGTCATGAGTGACATCTAGCAACATATCATGACGTACCCTAGGTTTAGGTGAATAGCAGAACTATGTGAACCCTTCATGTTATTTAATCCTTCATCCCCTAATGTCACAGTTAAGATAATAGGT